>CAVNYN010260654.1:0-22550 GCA_963692815.1 Nyctanthes arbor-tristis
GTAAGGGCAAGTGTAGAAAATCTTATTAAAGGATAAAGATTAATGTTTAAAGATGAAAAGTAGTGTTGTTATTTCTAGTGGATATTTAAGATTTTATTAAGTGACATTATTATCATTTTAAGATGGAATAAAATCTAGAATGATTAGATAGAAGGGATAACTATATGTTTAATGTGAAAATAAGGAAATTTTAGAAAGTTTAATGCAATGGGGAAATTTTACTCCATGGAAACTTCATATTTATAAACTCTAGTTATGTAGAAAATTTTAGTTAGTGAATGGTGTTGCAAAGAAATAAAGGAAATGAAGTTAACAAAAGTTGGAGAAAGAGTAAAGGAAATAGATTATTAATTAAATTACTCATGTTTTATTTCAGGAGACACGGAAGAAATTGCAAGGGCCTATCAACCCAATTAAATCACATATATATATAGCCAGTGAGTGGAATTTCTCTTATTCCTTGAAAATGAATTTACTACGCTTTGATTTTTATCTATGTTGTCGTGAAGTTATGATAAGTGTTTTTGTGGAATTTTCTCCAATATTTTGTAAATGAAATTTATTATGCTCGATTTTATGTGATGATGTGAAGTTTATTGAAAAAAAAAAAATTATACGTTTTTATAGATATTTTGAAAGTTCTTCTCTTATTCAAGAATTTATGAAAATTGGAACGTGATGTTAAAAATTTTCGAGATGCTTGATTTGAAATTCCCAGAATTGTATCCTATGTTTATGATCATGCCGCCTACGGGCGAAGGGGCCTATGGCTCAAGCTGACCAATGAACGCCGCCCAGGCGAAGGGGCCTATGTGCTAGCTATGGCTCAAGCTGTTTAATTTGCCGCCTGGGGCGAAGGGGTCATAAGGTACCTATGACCCAAGCTGATTGTCTACGCGCGTATGACTTGATATCATGATTATGTGATGTTGGATACTTTTTAGGGGTGAATTCTATGATAGTCTTGAAATGAAGCGAAGTTCATGATATTTCTATCGTTGTAACGATTTATAAATAAAAGTGAATTACTTATGATTTGCTTGGATGAAACAACAATGATAAAGATGGTTTTATTTAAAAGTATGAAGGTTTCTTAATATTCCACTCACTGGGTGTTAATGCTCATGAAAATATTTTTCAATGTTTTCTCTTCCAGGTATCAACTGAAGTTTGAGCAACACTTCAACTCCATTCTGGAAATGAGCCTTTGACAAGGTTGGCATGATCAACTAGAATTGTAATAAGGAAATGTGTTTTGATATAGTGGAAGACATTTTGATATGTTGATATGTTTATGAATGTCAAGAAGAGAAGACTAGGGCTAACATACTTTTGTATATACATCTATGTAGAGTTCATTTTGTTAACATACATATTTGGCTTGGTCTGTTGTAGTGGTTGATTGGGGTTTTGAGTTGTGCTGGAGTATGAGTTTGGTGGAATTGTTATCATGCAGGGTGGTTTATTCATAAATTAGGGGAGATGCTGCCAAAATTTTTAGTAAATTTTAACAAGAAAACGAGCCTAGGCGGTGAATTCTAACTTCTAGTTGGAATTTATCGTCGGCGCACGCTACATTTTTAGTATAGTACATATACTAGAGGTGGGGCGTGTCATTAGTGGTACCATCGTAGTGCGTTAGTCGCTTACACATCTAGGAAGAAACCCCCAAGGCATGGCAATATATCATCATAATAATAATTATCATCATCTTCATCAAAGTTTGTACAATGCCTTGATTTTTGAAAATATTTCAAAACATACTTATATATGTAGTGTGTGCGCGTATATAATCCATCAACAGACAATTCATCACAGACATTTCAAATATCTTGCATAGACATTTCAACATTGATGGGATGATGGGCATAAGATCAGGTCAGATGGAGGTATAGGCCCTAGTGCAATAGAAGTACAGGATTTCAAATCAAGCGACAGGATTGCCAAACCAATTTCTGGATTAGATGATGAAGTAGCTGATTTGGGTTCCAAGTTAATCAATGAGGCTGTCGCGGATAGAGGAATTTCTGAATTGGATGATGAGGTTGCTGATCTGGTTTCCAAGGCGGGTGATGAGGCAGCCGATCAGACTTCTGGGTCGGTCTTGGATGGTAAATTTTGACGTGGAAGAAGGTTTGAACCGTGGTGGGATGGGAGCTGAAAAGACCAATTCAAATAACAATGCAAGTTTTGCTTATCGAGATCGGAAGAGCGTCGTATGTCTCCCGAGGCTAATCCGGGTGGCAAAGGTGCCGCCAAGGCTGATCTGAGCGTTGAGGGTGTCGACTCTCGGGTTGCACGGTTCATGATCCTCGACCACCCATAGCCGGTGAAACTTCTTCATCAAATCAAGATCAGGCTTTGGTTGGCATAAGATGGGCCACAATAGGATTGAGATCGAAAGTAAAAGTGAGACAATTGGAGACTTGGCATGAAAAATATGAGGTTTCTTCTTACATCCAATTCATTCTTCCCCAACCGGAAAAGAAGCTCATCGGCCACCCTCGGGTTACATGGTGTGTAACGGGGGACTGCTTGAAACCGGCCTTAGATTCCCACTTCGCCACTTGGTTACTGATTACCTCTACTATCTTGAGATGGCTCTTGTCTAAATCGTGGCTAACAGCTAGATAATGATATTGGGATTCATTATACTTTGGCAAGATCTGGGAGAACCTATGCCATCCATTCAAGTTTTCAACCACTTTTACTTGTTCAGAAAGGACAAAGCCCACTCCAATTCGGTGTCTCCTGGACTCCAGAAAGAATTGGAAACTCGACTAGTTCTAGGTAAAAGAAAAGTGGAGATCCGTATCCCGTGAGATTGGTGATTCGGCCATTCTTAAAAAATTTATTATATTTGGAGAGTCACGTTCTGATCATCACCCATCGTGTTCCATCATTCAATATTCTGTTGACATTTTCTTCTCCACAAGAAATGTGACGGATTGTCAAACACAAGAGCTTGAGAACCGTTTTTTTAACTTACTAGCGAAGATCTTTCTTAAACTCATTACAAAGATATTCTCAGCACTGATAGGCTTTGGAAAGTGGGTCTGACTACTCTAAATGACTTTAGCTTCCATACTTCAAAGGAGAAGAATACTTCAGAACCATACTTTTAATGGAAGAAGAAGAAGAATGAAAGGTTAATGGATCTCCAGAACCACACTTCAAATATGCAGGTTCTGGAGAAACAATTTAAGTTCTCAATGGATGAACTTCGAGTAGAGCTAGACCAAGCAAGGCAAATGGCAAGTACCAACTATGTCTCATATGTCAGAGCTTTCCGTAAATCAAAACTTTACGAAGCCAATCAGTTGTATTTGTTTATCCTGGGTCAGAAGGACATGCTCAAAAAGGTTAGTGACCTACTACTCTTAGGATTTTGAAAGAGAAACTTGAGGATCTAAAAGTCGAACACGACCTCAACTTCACCGCTCCAAAGGAGGCTGATCCGGATGTCATGGTGGATGATGAGGAACCTGAAAAAGAATTGTATTCGGATGGTGCTGAGATTCAAATCCCAGTAGCACATGTTCAAAGTGATGCTGACGAGAAGCATGAAGATGAATCTCAGAGTGAAGCAGAGGGAGCTGATCAGGGTGACAATGCTGATCTAGATAGGGCATGAACTTGGATATTATGTTATTTTGCTTTCTCTCCTTTGATCACTTTTTGTAGATCTCAAGCAATGATTTTGATTAGCATTTTTGGATCTCAGGTAATGTCTAAGCTACCTGAACTCAATATTTGCTATCTCCTGGGTTTCTGTTTTCCTTATAGAGCTGAACTTCAAAGTCGTGATTTGGAGGATTGAATTGGCATGGGTGTCTGTAAAACTACCTGTGTGAAATGAGTAAGTGTTAAGAGGGGTCGCCCTTGCAAATCGAGTTGAGCTCACGGCAGTTAATATCAAAATAGTGAACCAATAATTTTTTGTACCCCTCAATAATATTAGTATATTTCAAAAAAGGAAAGAGGGTGGAAAAAAGAAAAGCCCTGGACAATGGATAGGAGAATTGAACCCGTGACCTCATGAAGCCAAAATAAAGCCCCATCTAGTAGGCCACAGTAAGCAATACACGTTATTGGGGGAACTTAGATTCATTTATTCTCTACAGACAGAGAAACTGACACGAGCAGACACGCATTCCCAAATCCAGAAACTCCGACCGGTGGCCGTTCGGGAGAGCTGCAGTTTCATGCAAAAATTATACCGTTCGGAGTCCAGGAGGCGGCATGAACACGGCTCTGAAGTTTCACCAACCCAGCTGATTTGGAATAAATTCTAGATTGCTCATTGAAAGAGCTCTTTTCTGGCACGACTGTTTTCTGGGCGGGTTAAAAAAAAAATCGCCCAAAACGATGCTCCGAGCGCTGAGATACGCCCCTCCGAAGTTTGCTGCCTGTATCTGCCCATGGGTCCGGCCCTATTTCTATTCTCTGCCCCCTGTGGCTGCGCTACTGTTCCGTGAGTCCCGTGGAGGCCAATTCCTGGCGGAGAGCCGTAGCAGGGGAAAGAAGAATAGTTTGGAACGGTGCTCCGAGCGCTGAGATTAGCCCCTCCTGAGTTTACTACCACTGATAACAACGACTCTGCCCCTTGTTTCTGTTCTCTGCGCGCTGTTCGCTTCTCCGGGCATAGCATTTGACCCAACTACTTCCTGCAGGCTTTGATGGAGTTCCCATTACGTGGCTGCCAGTTTCCTCTACTTTGACGGAACTGCAATGGCGTTGTTGTAAGTGTCGCGTGTTTTCATATTTTCGTAGTTTCAGATTTCATATGCTCTCATCGATCTTTAATTTGCATGGCAACCGAAACCACTTTGTGCTCTTCCATGGCCTTAGAACTCGGCATATCCAAGGACTGGCATGCAAGTTCATGTATGATCTTATATAGTTACTTCGCTCAAAAAGCCCTGTGCATCATTGCAAGGTTGTGTGCAATAATATGGCCAGATTTCTCTCTGAATCTTACTTATTTTTTTTTGTATTAGAGCCTCTTTAACACGGTTAAGGTTCTCAATATCGTGTCATCAATTGGAGAATCTTTGTGACAGCCCAATAATTACTATTATTAAGTTAATATATTTTTAACTATTTTACTAGACGTGTAAAAATTTCCTTGAAATCATAATTATGTCTTGAGGTGTTCCTATATTACTTTCAACATTTTAGAAGACGTTTTGAGATTTAAGTGTTTCATATAGGAAACAGTGATGTTTGTCTGTGCTATATGTAAGCCAAAAACCTATACTAGAACACATGGATGTGCCCGCAGGAATTCTAAAATATATATTATTATACCATTATACCTATTGCTACAAGCGCAGTTACTTAATCAACATACCTACATGTTGCTTACTTTGGTTACCAGACCATTTATTCATAAATCAGTAGAAAATATATGCATATCCATTTGTGCTCTATGTTTTTCCATCAATCTCCCAAATAGGGGAACATTTTTTGTTCTCCAAATATTAAAACTAAAAGGTATATGCTCCTATTACCTCTAAATTTCACTTCTATCACGGTAATCAATCGCCACACAACTCTCAAGTCACACTTTATTTTCAATTACTATATCCTGCAATATCATGGTATGGCTCCTTTCATCTCTCTCTATATTTTATATAATACAAAATTGTTATTATTATTTTATTACAAAAAGGAAGCATAAATTTCATTTATCAATCATCAGATATCCAATGAATCTTTAATGTTGTGAGTGGTGGCTGAGCGCTACAAAACTGAAAGAGTCTAGCATGTTCCAGATTAGGAAATACATTGGCCAGCATAGTTGCTCCATGAATATTCAGAGTCGTGATCATAGACATACTTCTTACTCGATGATTGGCAAGCATATTGCTTTGAAGTTTGAGAATGACAGCAGAGCTTACAATCGAAAAAACATCATCAATAGTATTGGGGAGGATTTTGGTATTTGTATAAGTTATAACAAGGCTTACATGACAAAAGATTTTACACACAGAATGACAAAAGATTTTACACACAGAATGGTTAAAGGCACACCTAAAGAAAGTTATGGAACGCTGTCGTCTAACTGTCATGTTTGGGACGAGAAAAATTCAGGGACTTTAAATTGCATTGAAATTGATGGCAATGAGCATTTCAAGTACTTTTTCATGGCACTAGGACAAAGTATACGTGGGTTCCAATCTTTAATTTGACTGGTTATCTTCGTAGATGGTTCTTTTTTGACATCTTAGCATTGGGCATGTTAATTATGGTAACGCGTCAGGATGCAAATATCCAAATCTACCCCGTTGCATGGGCAATGGTTAACTCAGAAAACAAGGATCCTTATCTTGGTTCTTTTATAAGTTGTGGCTCATAACAAGTTACATGGACAAGCCAGTCTTTATCTCTGACCACATTCAGGCTGCCCTCTGAAATGTCTACAATTTTGCATGGCAGGGGAATTACAAATGGCACTTGGAGAATAATTTGAAAATTAAGTATCCTAGGGTAGATATTGTAAAATTATTTCATACAGCGATAGAAGCTTACACTACTTCAGAGTTTAATAAAATCTTGAAAGCACTATGTGGAAAAACAAAGGATATTATAGAGTACTTATTGGAGAAGGTTGGAGTATAGTTTTGGAACAGAGCACATTTTGATGGGGTCTGGTACAATATTATGACAACAAATAATTTAGAATCTATAAATCGTGCACTAAAAGGTGTTTGTGACTATCCAACTATTGGTTTAATTGAGCATACCAGTGGGCATGATATTGTGAGAGGTGTGTGGAGGTACAAACTTGTTGCAGTTGTCTCACCCACCTGTAGAGAAGAAGATGTATAGGATGTATATGGAAAGTCAAGATTTTTAGAAGTCATTTCAGTTTCTCTTTACAAGTTCTAGGTGGGTAGCATTTTAGTTAAACATGTAGTGAACTTGGTAGACTAGACAAGTAGTTGCTGGAGGTTCGACTTGGATAAGTTTCTGTGTTCACATATAATTGCTACAGTTAGGCATGTTGGGGTTGATGGCTACGACTTGTGCACTCATAGGACTCAGCACTACTTGTTGGACAAGCATATCTGAATTTGTTTGTCTGCTATCAAATGAGAATGAGAATTGTTCTACCACTATTGACAAGGAGGCAAAGCAGTCGTCCTATCAAAAAAATGAAATGGTCTATTGGAGAGACATGTAAGCAATGCAGGTGCAGTAGGTGTTTGCAAATAGGACATAGTCGGGCCACATGCACTAACTGTATACCTTTGAGTGAGATTAGAGCAGAATAGAGAACCCTACTGAAATGAAAAGTCCAGTTATGCTTTTGTATATGTTTTTGCATACATCAATTTTCGATGGGATTGATTGTACAGAGTAATTGTGCTTTAGAATGCTGATGAGTTAATTTTACTGGTACAAATTGAATGTGTTGGATATAAAATTGACCTCCACCTAAGATTACTTCGTGCACTATGTTTAGTATAGATATGCAGTTGGTTTCTAGTGTAAATAATGTTACAAGAACAAGTCATTTGTCGAATATTGGGTACACTTAGTGAAGGTTTATTTCGGCAGATCACAGCAATCATGTAACGAAACTCATAGATATTCGGTGATGCCCTTCTTGTGTGATTTTGTGGCCCTCATTTCACATGGATGCACACAATACTATTTAAACATTATGTTGCATGAAAGTTGTTAAATTCAAGCAGGGGACAAATTAGATTCAATGCCGTCACGTCGGTTTCAAAAGTTAAACTATTCTACTATACAACAACATTCAAATCTTTGTTGTTGGTCATGGGTTATAATGTAATAAACATTTTTTAGAGACTTTGGGCTCATAAATAATTAAATTTGCTTTTGGCCATTACTGGAGGTATGCAGTGATCGCAACCCTATTATCGTATGGGTGCCGTAATGGCCTTAATGGGGGATTTTCAGGCCCATCTTAAACAAAGATCAATTAAATGTGCTTTTGGGTTGAAAATTGTGGGTTGTATTTGATTACAATGCTTCTTAGCCAAGCACGGCACGCATGTAGTTATAGCAGCAATTATCGCGGTGTTGGTCCAGTAATGGCCTCCCGAAGGAATTCCATGGCCCTCCTTTCTCTGGGATGCACTCAATGAGTTTTCCACATGTGATCCACACGAGCAACACTTGCATTCCTGGGGGAGTATACAAATTGCCCACGATCGTGCCAAAGATAACTTATGTGGCATAATAATTTATATTGATATGTGGTGACAAGAACTCGTTCACTCAGTTATCCAACAAATCTAAACACACTAAAAACACATACAAAAATGCTGAATGGTCGACGATGTCTCGATTTCCACTTGATTCCGGCCATCACAGACCCATGTCGCGATGGTGGCATTATCGCGGTATACGTGAAATAGTGATCCGTGTTGATTTCGGGCAGTGCTTTCACCAGGACGGACTCAGTTAGTTTTCCTGTCGATCTACCAACTTGAAGCAATGTGTTCAGGCCAGGGAAGTATACAAAGTGCCCTCGATCGTTGAAGCTTTTCATCACTTATGTAAAGTTAAGAGTTAAATTGATCTTTTTAACAAAACTCGATCAATTTCTTGTCAACATTAACTAAACGTACGGGAATGCAGTATGTTGAGTGTGTCCAGTTGCGGTCGAATTCAAATCGATTCAGGCTACCATTGATCTATATTGTAACAGTGGTATTATCGCATCATAGGTATAGTGATGGTGCTCCGTGTTGAATTAGGGGTCTAACTTTCTCCCTGACAAACCAATTTGTTTCCCCACCAAACCCAAGTTAGAGCAAACTATTTCAGGGCCGGAAAGTATATGAATTGCCCTCGGTCATGCTAAATATAACTTATGTAATGTTACAGGTTACACTGGGACGTTTTTAGCAAAACTCGATCAATTGCTTGTCGACATTAACTAAATGCACTGAAAACATGTATAAGAACGTGGTATGATCGAGTATGACAAGTTGCGGTCAATTTCAAATTGATTCAGGCTATCATAGAACCATGCTGCAACGGTGGTATTATTGTGGCATAGGTGCAGTGATGGTACTCTGTGTTGAATTAGGAGTTCTACTTTCACCCCGACAAACCAATTTGTTTCCCCGCCAAACCCAAGTTAGAGAAAATTATTTCGGGGCCGGGGAATATATGAATTGCCCTCGGTCATGCTAAATATAACTTATGTAACATTATCAGTTGTATTGGGATGTTTTTAGCAAAACCCAATCAATTTCTTGTTAACATTAACTAAACACACTAAGAACGTATATGGGAACACATTATGGTCGAGTGTGTCAAGTTGCGGTTGATTTTGAATCAATTCAGCTATCACATACCCATGTCGTGACAGTGGTATTGTCATGGTATAGGCACAATGATGGTGTTCTGTGTTGAATGAGGAGTCCAAATTTCAACCCGACGAACCAATTCGTTGCCCCCCCAAGACCCGAGTTAGAGCAAATTACTTCGGGGCCGGGAAGTATATGAATTGGCCTCGATCGTGCTAAATATAACATTACAAGTTACATAAATTTGTGGTGAGCAAAACTCAATCAATTGCTTGTCCACATTAACTAAACATACTAATAATGAGTATGAGAATGTGGTATGGTTGAGTGTGTCAAGTCGCTATCGATTTCAAATCAATTCGGGATATGATGGGCCCATGCCACAAATGTGGTATTATCATGGCATAGGTTGAATTTGACGGCCTCTTTAAAAAGTTAGCATTATGTTACACGTACTGACGAAGCATGTACATTCATATAAGGCTTATTTTTGAAGTTGTGGTTGACTTCTACGTGTTTACAAACGGAATGGCATCTGTGACCTCATAGAGACACCCATGCCACGATATCCACTGAAAACGCGGCAAGGTGTGGTGACGCCGTTCTCGGCCCATATTGAACCCCTCCTTTCACAGGGGAGTAACCAATGTGTCTCTCTACCACACCCCATTTTGAAGTTATGGTGGTTGGTTTGGACAAGTCAGCCTAAAATGAAAATGTATTTACCATAGTTTTGGCGTCAATTCTCCTATAATATGTAGTAACGCAGCCTTTTACTATTTAGAACCCTTGAACAAATAAAGTTATTATGATATATTGCAAAAAAAATTTGTAAGAATTTTGGCAGAGTTTTCCCTACATCACCGACTATTCCAACCTACATCTGATTATACATCCTCGTATTTCCACATATATACAATGGCACTAAGAATTACAAAGCACTCTGTGCTAGTATCTACACATCCTTCAAGTTACAATACGTGATATGCAATAACCTTGATCATTTGACCACAACTCTATTCTATATATCAATTTAGTTACGGCTTCGTTAGAGCAAAAGATGGCCACTACGGAGTAGGCATGATCTTGCCAAAGCTGGTCGAGCTGTATTCCTCCTGTAAATAAATTTAACCCATAAAATAATCGTCAGTAAAATGCAGTCCAAGTTGGTAGATATCACGATCGAGTTGTGAATAGAGACTAACTGTGATCAACATATTATCACAAATAAAAATATCATACAAAGTGTGGGATCTGTGATTAGATATGAATAAGCAATAGTCACATTATTCCTTCAATGAATTGACACAAAATATATATGATAATGAATAGGGAATTAGATGGAAAACTGTTCCCTCGTAGAATGGCATAGATGGCCATACCAAATTGTCGTAAGTTCAAAAGAGCATATTGAGTTTTCTCTAGCATTTTGTACGGTAAAGCACAAATTTAAATTTTGGTATGTCAAGCCTACAAGACAAAAGAATAGAAGTTTGAGATAATGTAACCGTATAATCTCTTGACACGATATCGTGTTGGCTAGCTTCTCATAGAACTATGACATATACTCTTGATGCACTAAATCAATAGTAAGGCCTGCGTATAGACGCTCATATACTTGATAGTGAACATCAATCATTGCTGGCTATTGTTGTAAAACTTCATCATAACATCAATTGAAACTGGATTGTTTAAAAATTCATGATTTAGAACATTTTACCCATTGCCTTGAATAGGAATACATGCCACTCTATTGCGTCTGAATATGCTTTTGTCAATGTTTTAATTGTCATCAATGTGCATCAACAACGACATAGCCACCTCCAATGGCATGATATAGGTAGCCAACACATTAGTACATAGCCTCTTGGGCATGTTATTATAAATGGCTATGCATCACTCGGTTAGATCAATGTTTGCTGCAAACCAATGTGAGTCTTGGTGACAAGGCATATATAAATATCTACAAGTCCTCCAAGCTTTTCCTAGCAATGGTGCATGGCCATCTACATAGCGCTACACTGTGCTTTCTCAGAGTCTGCTTAAATCAACCTCATCATGCCCTTTCTTCTTTCTCTTTCGTGCCTCTTCTGGCTCTGGTATCTTTACCTTATTGTAGGCAGCGTGCAAAAGTTGTATAAAATAGGTGTCCAAAATGCAAGCATCATGTTGGAATAGTTGTAAATACTCGTACCACAATTTCTGATGTGGTACAAGGCTTCGTTTATATGCTGAACATTTAGTAAGAAGTGGAGAAGTCTGATTAGTAGTAAAAAATGCATGATACTGTAACAATATGAAAACCAAACAGTGTACTTACTTCATCTCATAGCCACCCAGTCGGGTCAAGAATGTCTTTAAACCAAGCAACAGAGGCATCACAAACCGACAATTCGACAAGTATGCTACACATATATCAAGATGTGTTGAGTTCTTAGAGAGCATAATGTCAAGTTAATTCACATAGTGCTCAAAACATATTGGTAAGAACATCTTGAAAACTACTGGGCCTCAGCCATCATTTACCTTGGTTCTACTTGAGCTAACCATTTGTTTAGCCGTGCTACCTCGGTAGAATCCACATCCCTCGCCGGATCAAAAGAGACAATGGCCACCTTTTTTTTCCGGATATGTCCATGGGATAAGCTTCACGTGTCTATTGCCACGCGGTAACTACATACTAGAATCTTCTATCATAATGGGATTTTATCTTGACTTCCACACAACAAGAGCAGATGATGACTCGGCTTCAACGGGCTTACCTAGACAAGATACAAGAAAATAAATATTGCACTCGTATGTTAGAAGGTATTTTTAATCCATGGCAAGAATGTAAGAAGCAGAAATTGAACTGTAAAAATGCTGTAGCACTATGCATGATTGTCTGATGTATGACAATGTATATAATAACTTCCTTATATGGTTTTTAATAAATGTATATGTTATACTATTTAAATTCCGAAAATATAGTTATTCTTGAATAAGTAGATTTCCTATCTCGGACATTATATCCCTGGAAATACGCGTTATTGCTTGCAAAAAATAAACTAGTTGTAGTCTCTATCTCATTATACATACCTACATGTAATGAAGCTTGCTCCTCGCATTCCCTTGGCGTAAGGGCCCCGTGTTGTGATAATAAGAAGTTGATGTAAAATCATTCCTTTGTGCTTCAAAATCTATACCCATGAATCATTATAGACTTTCACAAAGTTATGAGAAGCATATGAAACAGAAACTAGTGGTGGTTTACTTCTCATTATACATACCTTCAAGTAACACTAATTGCTCCTGGCAGAATGCCGATGTAACGGCCACATGTCGTGCTTTTGAATTGTTGACGCAATGTCAGTTTTTTCAACATGGTCTTTGACCAATAGTGCTTCATCCCCATCGTCACCTATAGAACAATACTTTATTTCATATAATAGTAGCACTATGCTTTGAGTAAA
Source organism: Nyctanthes arbor-tristis (assembly GCA_963692815.1). Lineage (NCBI taxonomy): Eukaryota > Viridiplantae > Streptophyta > Magnoliopsida > Lamiales > Oleaceae > Nyctanthes > Nyctanthes arbor-tristis. The sequence continues at coordinate 12,749 of CAVNYN010260654.1, forward strand.
ATTTAAAATGACAGTATACGATATCTTTACCCGTACCGGCGACTTCTTGAGTTGAGGGTTTTCCAACTTCTGCAATAGAATTATCAAAGGATGCATTATATTTAGCAACATATGAAAGGAGGTATATGTAACACAACATAGTCCTAGGTGCTATCTCATTGTACGTACCTTTAGCAAAATCACCTTGACCCTTAGAGAATTGCAGTGCAACAGTTCCCGTATCTTGATGCTGAGTAGTTGAGCCAACTGCCCCATTTTGGGTACTTTCTTCATACAATTGTACTTCAGAATCATCACCTATATCGCAATTTGCGGTTTCACATAAGTAGAGAACTATGTAGTAACTTAACGTCAACATGACAAATATGCCGTCTATACACAAACCTGCGCAATCTTTTGTAGGGGGTCTTTCAACATCTGCAATGAAGCTCTCAGTTTCAGTTGATATCGCAGTAAATGAGTACTGAAAAGGCGTAATAAAATCGTGAACACAAAAGTTATCATATGCCCAGGTGCACCACTGACGGCTCATAATCTTGCGGTGATGCATGCTCAACATGGACAGCCTAAAAAGCAGAGTCAATGTCGGCCATTTCAACATCGTCACTACGACTATTGGCTTCATTCTTGGCATGTGGGTTTTCCCTTTAGTGCCACTAGCAACTCCTTTATAGCCTTTAGTGGCCACTCACTCCAAAAGCGTGTCAACGTTTCCCTCAAGCTTCTCTAGTTCTATTCAGATCTCAGCAAATTTTACATCCATATATTGAGTAATGGAGTCCAAGCGGGAAGGTCTGCGTCTCAAAATCTCAGGACGAGCTACTTCTCCATCATCACTCGGTAGTGCACATCCATCAGGAGAGGATTGCTGATCAGCGTCAGCCTCTACCTCATCCTCTATCGAACCCTCTTCATCAAGAGCACATTCATCCACTAATGGTATTATTTGACCCAAACATATGCTCCAAGCTCTTCTTCTGTTGGCTCAAGGCTGGGATGGACCTCATACTGCAATAATCACAAACAATCAAATGTACCGCTAAATATCAATTTATATCTACAAGTTTAAAAACACTAGTATAATAATCTTTTGAATGTTATTGTCAGACTTTATAATAACTCAACTACTTATACTAGATATTTGTAGTCCAACTCGAATATAAGCAATTGAAAGTTGTAATACTAATGTACCGGAGTGAATTAAAATTTTCATTCTTCTTTTCTTCAGCCATATAGAAAAAATTTTGAAAAAGCATCTTACATTTGCTTAATATCGGCGTAAATATTAGCTATAAAGGGCTAAATAATTTTTTTAAAAAAATATTATAATTCGTGATACCGGGACACAGTGGCAAATATATAAATTATACGTAAAAAAGATATTCTTTAGTACAGTAGTTCTATGAGTTTTTCCCACACTATAAACCATTACCAATCATTACCATTAAAAATTTTTACAAAATAAAAAATAAAACAAAATATTTTGGTCTTTTCCATTTTGGTACATGCTGAAGGAGTCTCTTCAAATTTACTAAAAAACACCAACTAAACCTCAACTCACAAAGGTCTCAAATGCAAGATCAAATGGCTTTTAAAATAAAGGAAAATTATTAAATTTCAACTTTATATTCAGCAAATAGATCATCTATCAATATATTATAAGTACATAAGTCTTTTAGTTTCCAACAACACATGGATCTCCTCAGAAGACATTTGATCCTTTATAACTTGATATCCCATTACGCGTAGAGTTCTGCGGCCATTGTATTGGATATACTTTTCTACACGTAGCGCGGGGATGGCCTCGAGCGCCCATATCTGAACAGTGTGTACGAACACATTTAAAAAGTTAAACATTATATTGCCTACGAAAGTAGTGATTTAATAGTGCTTTACCATTACGGCATACGGGAATCCGTCTAAGTTATAAGTATCCCTCTTACTCCCTTGACCTTGCTCCACCCGTTCTATTCTGAAATTTTTCAATGTCATCAGAAAGGACTTCTTCCCCCAACCGTTATTATTGAATCTTTGGGGATTGTCGGCACAATAGAAAGGCCAAAAGCTAAGCTGTGTCCTCTTCCTAATTTCCAAGGACTACCTACACTAGGCGGATAATGAGGCCTAGCTTGTTATCTGCAAGAGTTTTACACCCGTCAAAAACTTTCAACAAGTCATTTCTATATATTTTTTCACGGCTTTGTCTAAAATTTATTTCCACCAGACGACATGAGCTGCCTAAGCTTTCATCAACTTCGTCTGATTCCCCTGTATTAAGCCCGATAACCACGGCAAACTCTTGTAGGTCAAACCTAGCTCTTTTATTTTTTATTCTTATCCATGCCTTGGTTTGGCTTTTAGATTTGATCCACCTGCACAGCACATTGTGCACAATTTGGTTTGCCATTTGTGGCTCCCGAAGTGGAGCTAATGCACCAAAACAACTATTTTCAAACAAGAGCTTGTGCTTTTCATCGAGCCACTCCATAACATATGCAGTTTTGTCGATCCTACTATAGTTGCTAATATTTCCGTATGTGCGGTTCATCATTCACGTATCTGTACATCACATTGAGAAAATAATCTGTCATTACATGTTAAACATATACATGGTATCAAAAAACTAAAATTAAGACAGCAACTTTAACTCATTTTGTTGAGCATAAAGGCTCAATATATAGTACAATTTATGGAGTGAGATACTAAGCCAGATTATAAAACTATAGGGAAAAACAGCAATAGATAACAAGCATTTTCTTTGTACATAAAAACAAAATTGTCTCAAGGCTACTAGTTTAAAATAAATAACATAAACTCCTGTACTATTTCACAATAATTCCCCTTCATAGATAGTAGCTAGGTATATCTTTTGCATCTTTATTTTTATATAAGCTTTAGATTTTTAACAGTGGGTTTGTACAGTTTTTGGGGAAGCCGTGTTGTTAGCAATATGATTTTGCTACTTCATCTTCTGCCATTGTAGTATTTGAACTTCTAGAATTTTCTAACAAATCTAAGAATCTCAGTTATTTTTTGATATGATCAAGTGTTACAAGCTTTGTTTCTCCTATAGCCATGGTAATTTTAAGTTATTTTAGCACAATTTTTTCAAAAGTTGCCTAAGTTAAATAAGATGAGAAAGCAATCCCATGTTCCAAAGACAAAGAACACAATTTCAATTTCATGTCAAGACTTACACCTATATCAATGGAAGGAAAAAAGCAATACATTGAAATGATATTCAAACGAAACTATTTTACCGTATTGATATTAGGTTTCTAAAGAAGGCTACTAAATTCAGACTTATAATCTCCTAGTTAGTAAATCCTATCATTTCCAATTTATGTCGAGAATTTTTTTTTTTTTAACCGTAGGTTTGAGTGCGCAAAATCCATTTCTCGGATAGAATTAGGATTGGTGAAGTGTTCCTTTATTATTTATGACTTCCATCAAACAACCCTTCTCTATGGACTCTTTGATGTGGCTATATGTATTACTAGCTTTTTTATCTTTACGTTTTTTTTTAATTTGTTCTTGAATTTACGGGATGTCATATTATTTAAATAACAAACTTAATGGCAACTTCCCTGTTTGTAAATTTTTTAATATGTAATTTGTATTATTCCCTATTCAAAAGCATCATTGATAAACATAGCGAACCATGTAAAGAAGAACAATCATTGCACTTGTTCATGTCTTACTTAAGGAGATTGTAGAGATATATTATAGACATTAACTTCACCAGATTATTGTTGTTTTTTTAATATAGTTTGGATGTAGTATTTAAAATGTACATCTTTACTATTAGGATGGTTTGAGTTTCGTGACATTGCAATGTTTAAGTTTGCTTATGTAGGAAGTAAGCATTGGACTCAGTGGCAGATGCACGTGCAAACCCAAGTTTGCCTGCGAATTTTTCTGTATTTCTTTTTTTTTTTAATTTGAAGTCATTATTGATTTCCTCTTCTTTTTCGTTCATATTTGTAGGTAGTCGAAACAAGTATAGCGTGTAATGAATATTGGATGAGGTTTATTTAGATTTTGAAGAATTAATTTCATACCGACATAAAAACAAGTGAAAAGAGTTGCAGAGTTTTAGAAAAGGGGGCGAAGGAGTTGGTAGGGAAGAAGAAATAGTGACTTTTAGCATACATTTACCTATTTGCCCCAGTGTTCATTAAACTTATGTTGACCCATTGGCCATTTCAACTATTTTTGTCCTTAAAAATTGTGCAAGTTAAGATTTTTCTCATTCAATTAGTAGAAAGAAATGTTTTCAGACGAAGTATATTACTATCATAAGATAAGATAAGATTGTGAATGACGGATATATAATATGAGAATAATTTATTACGAAAAATATGAATATTCTCTTTTTCATTTATTAGTAAATTATTACCGTTGATTTCGTCTATTTTTTGCCTTACTACTTGTCAATGCTCATACACTTATGAATGTGGAGTTCATACTTAAATTTTAATACTTTTATTACTTATAGCTAATGAAGTGTAAGTTATGTTCACTTCTTCCTTTATACTATTTTCATATTATCTTTCTATTTATGGGGTCAATAGAGAAATTTTAGATGACTTTAAAAAAATAAAGAATTTATAGAGTATTTATGTATTCCTTAAAATGATGCAAAATTTGTATGTGGAGAATTCATTACAGTACTAGATAACTCGATGTTTGGTGTAATTATCATCATTATTATTTTGTTGTTGCCATCATCATCATCTTATTTTGTTTAACTACAAACTTTGGATGGCAAAATGACATTGCTAAAGTTGGAGTTGTAATTAATATTCTATGATTATATAATTTGTGCATACCTTTAACAAATGTCTAGCTCCGGCACTGATTAGACTAATTATGCATCTAAAGCTCAACATCTAGGAAGCACTCTCTATTTTTAAAAATTTGGTTGCTTAATGTTTTGTAACCAATGTCATGAAAATGTTGCAATGTTGAGTTCCGCTGATGCTTACTAACCAAGCATATAAATATTTAATGAAGTTTTATTTTATGATCTTTCTTTAAATATTGGTTCACGGAATAGTAAAAGCTATGATTTATACCAACAATTATGGATCCTTGCTTCTTTCTTTGTCATACAGATGGCTATTTTAACTTCTGATTGAAAGTATGATGTGGTAGGTTAATTTGGTTTTTCTGAATAATATTGCATAGTGCTTAAAGCAGTGGCATTTAAAGAAATTGTTTTGGCATACATTCTAGATACATGGGGATGAAATAGCTCTTTGATAATGATGTGAAAGGATACACAAGAACAAGGATCACTGCATTAATTTGAAGCTTCAAAATTTGGATTAGAAATGAGCCTTTCTTGTTTAATGTTATTAATTGTCAAAATCTTTTGACTTTGAATTTAGAATGAATGAAAATTAACTCAAAATTGGAATGAAAGATAATTTAGAGGTGAAATACTGCACTATTTCGGAGCATAATTGGAAATCTGAAACTGGTTTTAGAGTTAGTTCATTTTTGGTTTATACTATCTACTCATATATTTCCACACTTCAATTTGCACAGGACATAAATACGTTTTCATTCATGTTTGTTAATTGTTATCTTTTACCTTCTTTTATTGGGTGTTTGCACTGAGTTCACTCTATGTTACCATGTCAAGATTACTTGAAGATAGTAATGCTGCTACTTTTATTGACAAGTGAAAATAGACGGAAAAAGTTGAAACGAGCTTAATTAGCCAAGTTTCACCTTTCATTCTGAGTATATATAATCAAATTCCATATATTGTCTTTTATATTTTGCACTACAAGGCACAAGCTATAAGCATGTAAGTTGAGGAGACGAAAATAGAGTAATGCTGCACTTCTCTATTAGTTTACCAATTAATTTACTGGTTTACAATTTTAACCCTAAAATATCTAAAGATTAAATTATTTAAATGTTTTAATTGATAGTTTTACCCTTCTTTTTAATACGCAACCGGTGAACGAATTGGTGAACTAATATGGAAGTTTATCATTACTGATGAAAAGAATAACCAAAAGGTAGCAAATGAGTTTATCATTACTGATGAAAAGAAGAACCAAAAGGTAGCAAATGAAGATGTAGATAAAGGTGGCACGGTAAGTTGAAGATTGCTGGACAACTTGTTTTTTTCCTATGGAAGCATCAATGCTCAGTGGAACATCCATGTAGTCAAGTTCCTTTTTGTTCTAAACAGAGTTCACTGTTGTCCTTGGAGGAGATGTAATAAGGAAGATGGTGACTTGAATGAAGATAACAAATCTGATAAGAAGAAAAAATTTGGTGTTCTCTACTTCACAACGAATCATATATAATGTAATCTTTAATGTAAACGTTTATATTTCTTGTAGATGTATATGAATAGATAGAACTCATGTTTGATGTACTAACCTTCAGTTTAGTTATAAGATTAATGTTTTTATTTGTACTTGTTAATGTACATACGTCGGATTCAGTGTAATAATATCGATATATTGAAAGTCTTAATTAATTTTTTGCCATTTTCTATCTTTGTATTATTTCCAATCAAGTAAAAGAAAAATAATAATAAGAATTCAATTCAAATAGAAAATATTTAAAATTCCTGGTTGTTGGTAGAGATGCCCTTGAACCACAAAATAATTTTTAATATTAATTTTGGAGTTATGCTTTCCATACAATCCACTTTGCCGGCCAAGGCTTGATTAGGTCACAAAATAATTTGTACTTACAAAGACAAAACCATTTGTAGAGGAAAAACATCTTCCCCATATGAAAATATATTTATGGAGGACGAACTAAGTCGACAAACTGTATTTGTCTCCAAAAAGTTTGAAGGGTAATGTTTTAGCTGACAAAGTTTCTAAATTTGTCATCTAAACTCTTTCCCCACTGTGTTCGTGCCACAAACATCCCCACAAATTATTTTCGTATGGAAAAAGCTTTGCTACAAATATTAACTTTTCCCTAAAAAGCCATTTGTAGAGAAAAGTAAAATTTCGGTAGTACTTGAAGATTGAAGGTTGAGATTGCTGTTAATTTGGGGCTGAAATTGTTTACAATACAAGGGCTAGTAGGTAAATTTGTATTTTAAATGGTTTTTGAATTTATTATGTGGCAGTTATATTGCTACTACAATATTTTATTACCAGGCCACTTTTTAACCCCACCACATACTAGATTTGAAATGAATAACTGCACCACAATTTATTCACATTTATGTCTAATATAAAATCAAATATGAGAAAAAAAAAACTAAAATCAATGTGGCTCACATTTTTTAAAAAAGAAAGAAAAAAAGAATGTGGTACACATTGACTATTTCTCTTTCGTGTCACTGCCAGAACGACCTCTCCATTTTCCCCTAACCTTAAATTGTTGCCGAGAAATCTCGAAAAGCAAAGGTAAAATACGAATTTCTGTTTTACTTTCTCCTCATCCCAACTGCAACCCACTTCCAAAATTAAAAATAAATAAATAAATAAATAAATAAAACCCAAATCCCTAAATCTTGTAGCCTTCTTTGCTTCTTTTGATTCGGATTGCCATATCATCCAACACCCAAAAAAAATTGAAGTATAAAAGAAAAAATTAATCAAGTTAACATTATGAAAGTGAAGATTGTGCTAATTAAAATCGATCTAGTTATTGGAGCCATAACTTAAAATCTAAAGAATAGTCACCGGAAAAGTAATAAGAGTTGCACAGTGCTTTCTGTCAACAAAAGCTATCGGAAAGTTTAGATCATTAAAAAGGAAAAAAAGGATATAATTTGATGCGATGTGAAAATAAAAAAAATAATGTATATAATACATTCGAACTAAGGTTATTTGTGTAATTTGAATCAATTGCGTTTAAGCGAGGTTTATTTTGTGGTGTTGCAATGAAATATTGTAGTGAAAATATAATTCCCTTAATTCGAACTAAGGTTTTTTGGGTTTAACATATGCCAATTTTCTTACTTTTGTCTCAAGAGAGAATCGGATGGAATGGGATGAGATTTCTGTAATCTCATCACTAACCCTCTATAGCTGCCGTTTTGTTGTACAGCCTATGCAACCACAACCAGCAGCCTAATACTTCCCCTTCTCCTTTCTTTCATTCATCTACAACTAATCTTGCCAATTTGCCCCAACTTTTCCATTGGGTTTTTTTTGCCCGATTTCTCCTTTTTCTATTTTAATGTCTACTGATAACACTTGGTGGGTAAGGTAGAGTGTAGGTTAGGGGATAGAGGAGGATAGATACTCCAAAAATTCCACCACCGGCCCTTATGAAAATGACCTTTTACATACGTACATGCGTGATAGATAATAGATAGATGACTTAAACCCATAAGAATCCACATTATGACGGCATTTCTTTATTCCTCAGCATGTTACATAAGCGTAATTAAAAATTCTGTCAACACCTATATGCAGTATTATACACAACGAAATGGAATTCGTTTACATCTTCTTCGGGTTTCTGTTTTAGAATTCACACAAACCAGTGATCATTTAAGACATAAAAACTTCACAAGCAGGGAAATCAAATATCTAGTAGGCAGAGATAAATGGATACATGTGGCTTATTTTTAACATCATAATGTTTTCAGATTATATGGTAATCCAAATGAAATCGTCTAAAATATTAAATGGTAGCCAACATCAATATACTAAATCCCCATTGAAAAACACTCGAACCTCAACTAATCCAACCACTTTACAACTCAACCATAGCATAGAAACAAGTAAGTGCAGAAAACACATTTATTTCAACTCAAAAAGGGATATAGAATTCAAATTCGATCGACTTGAAATTAATTAGCCAATGCAATTAGGAGAATAACAAATTAAGTCAACGACTGTCAAATTAGTACTGATGATTCCATTGTATCTGAGAATCGTGAGAGGCCTTCTGAAAAAAACGTTTAGTGAACTTTCTGATGATTTCCAGGAATTTGAACATTAAATTCTTTGAGCTAATTTCGTACTGTTTCATGGCTTCAATGCATAGACAGGAAATCGATCTGGAGAGAGACACTGGATATTTGAGTTAGGATTAGCCGGTCACGGATTTTGAAGCAAGTTGGGGATTACACAGGAAATCACGTTCGAAGCAAGTAGACGATGTTAGGGATTTTGAAAAATTTGGGGGAGAAATCAATTGTATTTAAGGATCAGATGGTAATTTCAGATTTTTCATGGTTTTTAAATTATTTTTATTACTATTATATGGGTCAATGTTTATTCAGCCAAAGTTTTTTGGAGGTTTAGTCAACTAGCCAATTTCTCCTTTTGGAAAAATTTGGCCAGCTTGACATGGATTGTATTTCTTTATATAAAGACAATGTTAGATGATGGCTGGTTTGTTACACACACTTAGTATATGTTCCTTTGGATTCTTTTTGTACCCCAATGCACATTTTGGAGCTTCATAGGGCCTTCCTGTCCAAGTGCAGGTAGTATGCATCTTCACAAACATGTCTATTTCACTGAGCCTTTCACTATAAAGTATAGTATTGGTTGTGATTGACTATAAAGTATGTCCCCATACACATGGGAGATATATAAAATGAAAAGAATTAATTTGGATGTGCACTGATTTTTTACTAGTAAATTTTGTTTGGTCTATTAATTATAAATGAATTTACTTAGCTTTGTGTAGAGTGTTTTTGTTTAAGAAAAATCAAATTTGCATTATTAGTCACACATAGTTTTATCTTAGTGCTTGGCTTGTGTGTGAATTTTCTTAGATTTCCATGTCTACAGCGCATTCTTGGTAAATCAACATCTACTGAGAAAAGAAAATTGATTTTTAAGAGATA
>CAVNYN010260676.1:0-26608 GCA_963692815.1 Nyctanthes arbor-tristis
ATTCTATGAATATTTACAAGAACATTTCTAGCTAGATGGAGACACATCCTGTGCTCTTCCGATCTTTCAAATATAAATCTTCCCAATCACTATCGCTCATACTGGTTCCAGCAACTTTGTTAGAACAAGGAGAATGTTTTCCTTTGAAAGCTTTAAATTACCCAATCAGAGTCAAGAAATTCCAGACTTGTTCTAGCCACAAGTCAAAATTGATTATCACAACTTTGTACTCTGCTATATCTTTCTATGCTCCACCTCGAACAAAACCTGACGCTCTGATACCACTGTTGGGAATTAAGGCAAATTCCCCGATTACGCCCGCAGGACCGTTGTTCAAGGAATTTAACTGAGACAAAGAAAAATAAAAGAACGAAGACAAATTTACAGACTGTCAAAACTTTCCACTATATGATTAAAGTCGCTTACAACCATATAGAATTGTCACTCGCCAAACCAATTCCCCAAGTATAACAAGAAAAATATACCAAACTTTACTGCATATACTAATTTCTACCCTTTGTCTAACCCACGAAAAATTAAAGAAATCCCAAGACACCAGGCTACTATTTTTCTTCACAAGACTCTCTGACCTGATCCAAGTGGCACTCAAGTTTTACCACACCTAATTTTCTACCATTTGAATAAACCACAAAGAGTTGCAAGAAAACTCTTCAAGGTGCTAGACTCACTAATTTTTCTCTCAACTCACTTGTATCACTTGTGCATAAAAGAAGAAGAAAACATCTCTATTTATAGGCTTCGTTTCCTTGGAAGACAAGACAATCCTTCTATGATTTGGATTCCTTTTCCTCCTAAGGTTCTTCTCCTTTCCCTTTCCTTTTCTTTTTCAACTTTGGATTATTTTTGGCAACAAACCCAACACACCATTCAGCAAATCCATTACAATCAATTCATTTTATTTTATTATTTTATTTTATTGAGGATGCCGATATAGAGATCAGTGGCTACATGGTCCCTAAAAATGTACAGGTTCTTGTCAACGTATGGGCAAGCGATAGAGATCCCAACACTTGGCCGAATGCAGATTCATTTATGCCTGAAAGATTTTTAAATCGCAAAACTGATTTCCAAGGCCAAGATTTCGAGCTCATTCCTTTTGGAGCTTGAAGGAGGATATGTCCAGGTTTGCCATTGGCCCATCGAATGGTGCACTTAATGCTAGCCACTTTTATGCGTGAATTTGAATGGAAATTTAAAGAGGGAAAGCCAGAGGAAGTGGACATGACGGAGAAATTTGGACGTTCTCTACAAAAGGCGGTTCCTCTCCAGGCTTTTCCTAACAAAGTGTAACTCTTACATCTGTCCATATTTAGATCAATATTAGCATAAGGAATAATTAAAATAAAGTGTGAAACGTTGTGTCCCAAGAGAGTATAACTCAAGGGTCAGGGAGAAAGGGATCATAGAGGTTATTTGGAACAAGAACTGCGAAATCATTTGCAGGGCCGGACCTGTGCTCAATAGGGCCCTAAGAGGATTTTAAAAATAGGCTCTCTATCGCTTACCAACTTATCTCAAATATTTAGCTAAAATAATGCCTAAAAACTAAAAGTAATAGTTATCATCCAAACAAACTAATTATTTAAGTTGTTGAACACAAATAAAGTTAGACAAGAATTCACAAAAATCCAAAAAATAAAAAATAATAATATGCCAGCAAGGTAACAACAATGCATTATGTAAAACTGATATTCAAACAAGACAAAAAACAATACTAAAAATAAATATGCCGGCAAGGAAACAATATTTTAAAAATAAAAAAGTCACTGAAGTAGAACATACTTTCCATAGCATCCCATATCCATTTCCTATAAAATAATAAATAAGTACATGATAAATCAACCATTAGAGCAGTAGCATCTAATGAGACCTTTCCAAAAATCCCAAGCAAAATACAATTTTTGATATATGCAAAAACAAATAGAGCATTGCTTTTAAAATCCAATAAAGCAATTTTAATAAAACTAATACAAAGTAAATCTACTTAATAATAAAACATCTAAAGAAAACTAATTCAAGGTAGACTAGTTTTCTAACAAAATCTAGCAGGCAAGATTTTGTACCATCATCTAAATGCAACATGCCTTGCAGTTTTTGAAGCAAAAGTATTTATCAAGTTTGAGTAATCTAATTGATCAACTAGTTTTCTCTCAATCGATAACATAGTCAATCCATTCAATCTATCTTGTGACGTTGTTGACCAGAGATAAGTTTTAATCAATTTCAACTTAGAGAAAGATCTTTCTGCTAATGCAACTGTAACATGTGTGGTCAGTAAAATCTGATAAACAATATAAGAATTTGGGAAACAATTCACCCTCTTCAGAAAATGTAAAACATCTATTGCTCTTGATATTTCACTTGACAAATAGTACCGCAAGCAAATCAACTCCGTGCACAAATCATCTCCAACAATGTCCGAATGTCCATTATGCTTCAAATATTGCTCAAGATTGATACACGGCTTCAACAAACTTTCAGATGACTCAGTCTTTAACTTCTCCAATTTAAACAAAAATCCAAAGTTCTGTTTATATTCCTTAAATTGTTCAAACCGTTCTTGAAGTGAAGATTGAGCTTGATCGACTATGTATAAAAAGTAATCAACTTTAAAAGATTCTTTAGCTGAAAGTTGGACCTCCTCACTGCCACTTTCATCAAACTCTTTCTTTCTTTGGATGATACATTTTTCTCTAAATATAGCATCAATGCCCAATTCATTTGCCATTCCATTATCTTCTTCCAAGGCACACTCAAACCCATACTCTCTAAAGTCATCAAAGAAGGTATCAAGTCCTTGTAAAAGAGTGATAGCAACTTAAACATCTATGTCCTCGGCTTGAAGAAATTTACTCACTGTATTAACTGCATTTAATATCCTGTACCAAATCACCATCCCAAGCAAGAACTCAAAATTACTCAGATCGGAAGAGCGTCGTGCTAAGCTTTCAGCATGACTTTGTGTTTGAGGATCTTCACTATTATCGGCTAAAAAGAGTAAAGCATCTCGAATTTTATACAATTTGCTCTTTTATAGCCCTCATACTTTCAACGTGACTTTCCCATCGTGTTTGTGACAATGGCTTAACTGTCAAGCCATCTACATGGTCTTTGAAAATTTTCCACCGCTTTGTAGACGAAGAGAATAATGTGTAGATACGTTGTACCACTCCAAAGAAGCTTCTAGCTTTTTTACAACTCTGAACCATATCACAAATTGTCAAATTAAGACTATGACAACCACAAGGCGTGTAGAAAGCTCTGGGATTCAATTCCAATAATCTTCTTTGTACTCCTTTGTGTCGTCCACTCATGTTAGATCCATTATCATACCCTTGCCCTCTTATATCATCAACATCAAGACCAAGTCTGGTAAGTGCATTTAAAAGCTCCATTGAAAGTCCAAGTCCTAATGTATCATCTACCTTTAGGAATTCAAGCCAAAACTCTACTATAGTCAGATCACCTGTTGAATCATCCACACATCTTACAAGCCAAGACATTTGTTCTTCATGACTTGCACCAGGAGTACAATCAAGTATAACTGAGAAATATTTTGCACTTTTCACCTTCTTAATAATTAGATTTCTGACTTCACCTGCCAATAGTTGTATCAATTCATTTTGAATTTTGGGGCCAAGTTATGTGTATTGTATCTCACGTGCTTGAGCACGTTTAACATGCTCATCTAGCACTGGATCAACCTTAGCCATCATTTCTATCATCTGCAAAAATAGGCCATTATTTTCCATAAAGTGCTTCTCATTATCTCCTTGAAATGGCAAGCTATTTTTAGCAAGTCTTTTCACGATTACAATTATCCTTCTTAACACATTTTTCCAGTATTCTTTTTCCTTGTCAATTTGTAGTTGTTCCAATTCATCTATTATCTTTTTCTCTCTAAGATGATTTTCCAATTCATTCCAACTGGTCATGCAATGCATATGCTCTTTGCTTCCTTCATGACTTGTGAGATGAGCATACATATTACACTAATCTCTAAATCCTTCAGTACCCAGAACCCCAATTTTATTCAACGTCGTCTGTGTTGCATACAACTTGTAACAAAAGCAAAACAATACTGTCCAATGATGTTGAATAAACTCGCCATCTTCTATCAATAGTTTGTCCATTTGGCAGTATTCTTGTAAATTGTGATGAATCAAAATGTCTACCAGTTTCATTTTTTGGAAACACGATTCCATCAACTATTTTTGGGCCCATTTCAACTAGATAATCCCTCATTTTCTAATCAATATTTTTCCAATTCCCTAGATTTTCCAAATTGACAGATAAAAGACTTTCTTGATTAGCCCCTCCAACTTGAAGTTCGACCTCAACTGGTTCATTTATTTCCTTATGCCCATCTCTACATAACATCAAAAGGAAGCAAATGAGCCCTCAATAATACATTAAGGGAGCAAATTAAGACTATCAATAAATTTATAATTATTCAAGTTACAAAGAGAGAGAAGACAAATCAATTGAGCAAGAAAAGAAGGGATACATAAATTGAAATTATTTGATTTGTCAATACAATGAATATTAGAATTTTATTTGTTATATTAACTAAAGGAATATGATACATAAATTTGACAGTTGATTTCAATATTTGAAATATTCAATGAATAAAGACCACCTAAAACTTGTAATATTTTACTATTTTATGTATTGGTCACCATAAAAAATTTTTAATAAATAAATGTCCTAAAACCTCACTGGACAAGAAAGATAATTTAAAGCAATTTGCCTTTTTCGTCCTTGTGTAAACTAGGGATCAAAACCAGTGGGCTCAAAAGATTTTTCTACACTTCAAATACATGGTGACTCAATATATCCTAATAATCAATGCATGGTGACAACAAAAATACAACAAAAATATAAGATGCCAAAGAGAATTAAACACTTCAGTTTTCAATAGGCTAATAAAATCTAAAAACATTCTATGTATAACTTGCTTCTAATCTCGTATAGCATACTTGTCGAGCCTATTGGCTAATACAATGTGACTTTATATTCTCAAGAACATATTACAATATTTATCCAACTTCCATCTTCATGAGTTCTTATTCATCTCCCCTTTTTAATCAACTTCTATTCTATTTTATTTAACATATTTTTAAAGGGTAAACATAGTATCATAAATCAAAATCAATGGGCAGTATGATACAAATCTTTTTTATCTACCTTTATGCATCTCCAAATGCTAATATCAACGTGAATGTCAAGTTGATGAGACTTGAGAGAAATAGATAAAAAAAAATGAGAGAAAAATACTATTTTAATTGTAATAATGTCATTATAGTTAAAGTAAGCTAATTCACTACCTTAATCATTCCAATATTGTCATTTATCACTTTGTCATTATGTCAAACACCTAAAAGGCCAATGCTAAAACTATTGAAAAAAAAGTTAAAAAAGTCAGAAACACAAGGAGACCTGGGCCGGCTTATTGACAAAAAGTTAAAATAGTCCCTTACTGTATTTGTCGGGTCATGAGTTTCGGCTTGTCTCCTTATTCATTTGATCTTGGTGACCATGCTAAGGCATCCACTCTACCGGGAACAAGGATGGGAAGCAATATTTAATGAGAAGGGTCCATCATTGGGTTATTCACATGGGAACGGCGGCCATGAAAATAACTTCATTGAAGGAGTTGGCATTTCATCCAACCTGCAAGCAAAAAGGACAAAGAAGAAGACATTTTGGTGGTAGACCAGAAGAGCCATCTGTTATTGGAGTTGCTTGTGTGAAGGAGTCCGATGTCTGTAACTCTTTACTGCATGTACATTTTTTTTTTCTTATTTAACATTTAGAAACAACTAAAAGCAACCTGTATTAACAGAACATTGAAAAGAAGATTACAACAGAATGGAAATTTTCTTCACAGATACGAATAAAATCACACTTCAAATGAACGAGTTGTTCTACAGTTACTCTTTTATGTATTAGCTCCATCACTTGGAAAGTCACCCTTTGATAGGAAAAGCCTTGAGAGGCACTGCCTTCTGCAGAGAAAGTCCAAATTTCTCGCTTATGTCCATTTCTTCGATTTTTCCCTCTTTAAATGTCCATTCAAAATTGTGCATCAGATTGGCTAGCATGAGGTGCACCATTCGATGGGCCAAGGGCAAACCTGGGCATATCCTCCTCCCAGCACCAAAAGGAATCAGCTCGAAATCTTGACCTTTGTAATCAATTTTGCTATTCAAGAATCTTTCCGGCATGAACAAATCTGGATTCGACCAAGTATTTGAATCTCTGCCGCATGCCCATACATTAACAAGGACTTGTGCATTTTTAGGCACCATGTAACCCCTCATCATAACATCGGCATCAGCTTTATGAGGTAGTAAGAAAGGAAATGTAGGATGAAGTCTAAAAGCTTCTTTTAACTACAGCTTGTAAATATGGGAGTCCTGAGATATCGGATTCTTGAACAGAAATATTAGCTCCGATCACTTCGCTAAGCTCCTTTTTAACTTTCATCATCTCCTTGGGGTTTCGTAGTAACTCCGTCATTGCCCATTCCACCATCCCTGAAGTTGTATCCGACCCAGCAACAAATAAATCCTTCAAACAAAAAGCCATCAGCAAGTATAGTACTTTAACAAGCTGCTACAGCAGAGATAAAATATCACTTACCATTAGTAGATGATTAATGTCATCTCGACTTAATTCGTTTTCATGTTTCTGGTTAAGATCAAGAAGGGCTGCCAGTAAATCATTCTTGACTGACACATAACCATCCGATCTTTTCTCGAGCTGACGTTGATCTATTATACCATCGAATATTGCAACCATTTTCCCAAAATACAACTTCATCCGCTTTGAAAATCCTTGGGGATCAAAATACTTTAGAAGTGGAAAATAGTATGCAAGATTCGGACACCCGGCAAGTTCCATCAAATTCCTCACAGCATCCATAAATTCATGAGACGAATCTGAATTGAGTCCGCAAAATCGACGGAAAACAGAGTTGCTGACATCAAATTAAGAGATGTAACCAAAGCAGCTTCACCTATATTCACAGATTGTCCATTAACACAACACTGGTTCACATATTCACACAGCTTCTGCAATTTCTCCCGGCGAAGATCCCAACTTGCATCAAGCCTCGACACTGAAAACATTTGTTCTCTGCATATTCTGCCAAGTTTATGCCACTGATTGTCGACCGGCAACCACCCAACAGAATACTTTTCGTGCTTGACGGAACTGAGAGTCTGAGCAACAATTCCGCTGGAGAAAACTTGATCGTATTTTTGGAGTATGTCTTTAGCTATTTCAGGGGATGAAACGACTATGGTTTTTAGATACCCTATTCTGAGATACATCAATGGTCCATAGGTTTTGGATAGTTTGGCTAGTGACTGGTGGGGTTTCTGGCCGAGTTCTAAAAAATTTCCAATGATCGGAAAGGGATATGGCCCTGGTGGGAGTTCAACGGAATGCCGGTTCTTTGAACTTAACGGTAGGAAAACAGAGCATATCAATGCGGTGGATGAAAGCAGAAGTAAGAATGTCAAGAAATCCATCGCCGGCGGTTGGTATTTCCTGTGTTGACGACTTCATAGAGCCTCTTTACCCATTCTACTTATTAGAAATGATCTAGCCACCTTTGGTGTCCTTATCATCTCACATAGAATAGCGAATATATATCACATGGTAGTGGTTACCTTAAATTTCAAAGTTATTTATACCTTCCTAAATTAGATATTCTTCAAGACCACTTTGAAAACCGAGATTCTTTCTATTTATATAATCAGAAAAGGTTTAAAAACCTTTTAGAGATTTTTTAACAAAACATGAGATTTTTGAACACTACTCTTATATAATCACTGTAAAATTTTCAATGTAGCTTCTTTTCATTTCACACTTGCACCATCTTACCGCATTCTTTCAAAAACAAGGATGAATAATGCAATTATTAGATAATAAATCTTTCTGAAACAATAAAACAAGCGTTGATCTCTTCGTTTTTAAATCTAAAAAAAAAAAAAAACGTAGAATCTGAAGGCAGTTGTTGAATTATATATTATAATTATATCAAAGAGCTCGTGTTGAGTGGGGAGAACCCTGAAAGTAGAACCATTGCGCAGTGGAGGGAATTATGCGTGGGATACATGTGGTTTAGGTCTGGATTTTCTACTTGAAAATTTGAACACCCAACCACTGCAATACAATTAGATTTACGAGTTGGTTTTTTCATATATGAAATGAAATAAAAAATAAAATAAAACAAAAGAAAACGTGATAATAAGTAAAGTGAAATGAAGAAAAAACGTGGGGAGGGCGTTATTAGCGTTATCCACTCTTTGTGATTTTGTGAAATGAAACTTAAGGATTCAATTTCGCCAACGGTCCCTTTATTATAAATTAGTTTTGACAAGGAGAGCACATGCCGGAGAGGAGTCCATTCCCCTATTAATTTTGCCCCTCTATGCATGCAAGCCAAATGATCATATGGTACCATATGGTATCACACATATGATATTCAAACCACTTTAATATATGTGTGACTTTTGAGTGGAAATTTTAAGACATATAAACTCAGTGATGCGACCATCTAAACATGCCCTCAAGGATTAATTTTTCCATTTGAGCAGTGTATATATAGAAATGGCAATTGAGAAATAATTAATTCCCTCAAACTGGACTAGTGTTATTATTTATGCTTAGTGATGAAGAAAAGAAATTAATTTTGTGCCTCGCAAAAATTGAGTAATTGTACTGCAAAAAAGTTGGCTTCTTTAATTTGGCAAAAATTAATTTTGTTCCTAATTGAGCTGCACAAAGACACCAGTTAGGCCCTTATTTGTTATTTTTGTTACAAACTAACAATACTTAATGCAATTAAAATATCAAAAAATAATATTTTTTTCAATTGGTTCCAAGATGAAGTATTTTTCTCATATATATATATATATATATATATATAGAGAGAGAGAGAGAGAGGGGGTACTGTAGGGCCTAATTCAAAAAAAAAAAACAGAAAAGAAAAGAAAAGAAAAGAAAAGAAAAGAAAAGAAAAAAAAAAGTAAGGAAAGAAAGAAAGAGAAAGCTTTGGAAAGCCTAGCAGACCCGCCCTGTAGTTCTGCCCGTGGATGTTATTAGCTAATAAGTTCTTTTTCTTATATAATATGAAATAAGAGACAATGAGTGAAATTATAAGGTGTAGCTAGGTTTGTGTATTGCATACTACTAGTCTCAAACATTTGTGGATGTAATCTATTTGACAAAATTTTTCTCTAAAATAGAAAGATTGCTAACACTTGCATATCAAGCAGATGACTCTTCATAATTCATGCAACTCTTGCATAATTTAACATGTAAAAATTTTCAAACACCTATATCATCAGCTACTAATGTGATGTCAGGAAGGATGATAAATAAATATCGATATCAAAACACATCACTGTCTAGTGTCTAAAATTTCCTAATTTATGTGCCCGTCATCTCACATGGACTTCTTTTCCGTTCTTTTTTTTTTCTTTTTGTCCAAGTAATCTCCACGTCATTCCCCTTGAATTACCTGAGTGAAGGTATATTGGAGCCTTCGGAATTATATAGTCCCTTGTTCTTATAGGCATCTTATAGGAGTTGCCTCTTCTCCTCTATCACCACCGCCATCTTTTGTCATAACATGTCTAAGCTAGCTAAAAGAGTACCAGGGCATCTGTCACTTGCGCTTCTTGCTTCTTCTTTCTCACGGACTTCTTGATAAAGCTATTGTGTTTATTTACCATCTTTCTCTGAAACGTTGCTTTTCTAAAGAGAGAAGACGCTTTTAAAAATTAGTCAAACAATACTTCAAAAGGTGTTATTTTTGAATCGTAAAAGTTTCTTTCGACTTTTTAATAAACATCTTAAAAAGGATCTCACTTATTTGAGTTGCTTGTGTAGAGCTAATGCAAACTCATTTGAAATCGCAAAATTGATTTCAAGTTCACTCCCTTTAATTTGGTGCTGTGAAGAGGATATGCCCAGGTTTGCCATTGCCCCATCAGGTGGTGCACGGTGCACCTCATGATAGCCCCTTTTATACATGACTTTGAATAGAAATGTAAATAGGCTGGAGAACCAGAAGTAATAGACATGTCAGAGAATTTTGAACTTTTTTTACGAAAGGCCATCCTCTACGTTACAGTATCTCCAAAATAGACATGGGTTGCTCCAATCCAACTCTATATGCCATCTCCATTTTGGAGATGGCTACAATGAATCACCATATGTTCAAATAGAGAGATGTTGCAATTTACGTAATTTCCCTTTTCTAAATTGCAGCCAAGTCCCTCATCTTTTTTAATTTTTCTTTCCTTTGGTTTTTTTTATAATTTTTTTGTTCATTTTGCTCCCTAAATTTTATTTGTTACAGTTTTTTTAGCACCTCATAGAATTTGGGCGATCTCATTCTTCTTCTCTCGTTCATTGATTGCAATTTTTCTTCAAAATGAATTCTTTAATTTCAAAAACTTGACCGAGTAACTTGTTTAATTAAGTTCGATTAATTGATTAATTACTCATTTAATGACTCAATTACTAGTTTAGTTAATTTTGGTATATAACTTTTTAATTTGTAAAATATGTTAAATGGTTGGAAATGCAGTAGAACAGGAAATTTAGAGATTTAGATAACGTGTGGAGATTAAGAGTTAGAGAAAGTTAAAGAAATAAAAATTTGCTCTATTTGAGGAATTAGAGCATGATTAATGTGGGTGGGTGATGAAGATATTTTTCGAAACACAGTGGTATCAGTTCATTGGTGAAAAGACTGGCCGTTTGGCAACTAGTTAAAATTTCTTTCCAACTTTTGTCAAAAAGTTGAATTGTAATTATAATAACAGTGTCTTCAATTATTGATTGGAAATTCTCAAACGCATTATAAGTTGTTAGGCTGCATAATCATTATATATATTCATGTCAGTGTAAAATAAAAATCGACTTAGATTTGCTAGATATGTGACATACGGCCCTACAATACAAATTAACAAGTGTCACTTGTGTTGTTCATCACTAGCTATAATATTAGCAAAAATCAATTTATTACAGATGTCTTCATCTTTCTAGTTTATTACTGTAACGAAATGAAAATAAAAGAAATTTTTGGACTTCCTCTTTTCGTTCCTCAATCTCAAGGTTTTTACTAATAACAAAGAAGATGTGACCATCTAAATTAAATGTAACCCTGAAAGATGACTAGAGGAATAATTTCTTATAATGGGAAGAGTGATAGTATTAATTATTTATGCTCAGTGACATAGAAAAGAAATTAATGTTGTACATAGAAAACTCGTTTTAATGCTTTTAGTTGTTAGAAGGACATGTAACACTAAATTTTTTATAGAAATAGATCGGGCTCTAAATTTAGAGTCCGACCACCAATTACATGAGACCACGTGTATTGTTTCTATAGCCGGACTGCATGTAACACATATTGAAAAGAAATTTGTTAGAGTGTCAAGTAAAATGTTGAAAAGAAATTTTTGTACAAGTAGTTAAAAACACGAGTGGTCCATGAATCTTACAAAAAGCATAATAATAAAATTAATTTAAGCCACAAAAATATATAGTACCAAAGAATTGACTAAACATGGCAAGTACAATGAATCGAAGCCAGCTACCAATCTTTTTTTTAAAGAAAAAAGGATGATATTTTTGGAAATGTAATTCAAGGGTGAAAATTTTCTGCCACCCCTCCGTCCCAAGTAGATGCTTATACGCACATCATGTAAAATTCTATGGGGCGTGCACACATACATTGGAGGGGACGGCACCCTCCGGGAGTGTTTACCCAAGAGTATATATCACATTGGGCCAGTAAGAAGTTCACAACATAAGGTTGAAAAAAGTTTATAGTGTTTGTTTGGGAACTAATTATGATAGAATTATTTTACTCGTAGCAACGCGTATAGACATTTTTACAATTACATATATGTGGTCCATGTGACAATTATGATTCAAAAGTATTATGATGTGTAAAAGAAGATCCTACTAATCAAGTGTATTGTTTGTAATATTGTCCATACAATTTCTTGTTCTCAATATAGTTGCTCAAATTATTATAAATGAAAATAACAAGGTCTGGAGATATATGAGGGGATCGATAATCTCTTGAGAATTCAAAGAAGAACTCAACTTGATTTGAACTGGTCATTTTTTGGGAGCTCGAACCAACGAGCCCTAATGCTAAAAGGCATCTCATTGATTATCGTATTAGATTTGGATTTAAATTAACATATCCGTTTCTTAATGACCAGAACACGCAACCATACATGATAGTTGTGAGCATGTAGGTAAGCCAGAATAGGGACCGAGAATCGAAAACTGTTTAGTGATAAACTATCCCAGGGTTTATTGTTTGTAAATTTTTTTTTTCCCGTATTTTACCTTTGTCTTTCATTTTTCTTTATTTACTTGGTAAAAATTTAAGCAGTATGTCAAAAGGCATTAAGTTCTGGGTTATAAAAGTTGCTTTTAACTTTCTAATAGATCTGAAATGGGCTCTCAATTATAGGAGTTGCTTGTGTTTGAGATGGGGTCTGTTCAGTAACTAATTATAAACTATCATGTGAAATTATTTCATTGTCTCAATGAATGTAATTGTGGACTAAAAAAATATAACCCTATTCCTTTTTCACACGGCTATAAATTTCAAGATTCTTTTTTTTCCCCAACTAAAAAAATGTTTAAAGGGTGCTTAATTATTTCTCAGCTGTGAGCCTGTGACGTACGAAAAATATCTCAGATGAATCGAGAAGGAGAAACATGTAACATGTGTTAGCAGAAGCATCAACATTTAAAGGGGATTAAATTTCAAGATTCTGGATAACGAAATATAATGACCACATACAGATCCCTGATAACATTGACATGTGATACGCAACCGTTTGCTAATCGAATTGGATTATAAATTGGCACATGATGAGAATGAATATTGCAGTTTCATGAATAAATCCTCAGGCCCCTTAACAAATGCTTATGGATTTCATCTCATTTCTTCTTCTTCTTCTATTATCTATTGCATGGATATATCTTTTTGCAAAGCACTGGAAATCCGGCAAACTCCCGCCTGGACCTTATCCTTTTCCGATCATAGGAAACATCCTAGACGTCGGCCAAAAACCTCACCAGTCATTTGCCAAACTATCCAAAACCTACGGACCCTTGATGTATCTTAGAATAGGGTGTCAGAAACCATAGTCATTTCTTCTCCACAAATAGCCAAAGAAATGCTTCAAAAATACGATCAAGTCTTCTCCAGCAGAAGTGTTCCCCGTGCTCTCATTTATGTCGAGCATGATAAGTTTTCTATAGCATGGTTGTCGGCTGAGAATAAATGGCGTAAACTTCGTAGAATATGCAGAGAACAAATGTTTTCGATGCCAAGGCTTGATGCGAGTTGGGGACTTCGACAGGAGAAACTGGAGAAGCTGTGGGAATATGTGAATCAGTGTTGTGTTAATGGGCAGTCTGTGAACATAGGGGACGCTGCTTTCATCACATCGCTTAATCTGATGTCTGCAACTCTTTTTTCAGTTGATTTTGCCGACTTCAATTCCGATTCTTCTCAAGAATTTAAAGATATCGTTTGGAGTGTTATGGAGTGTACTGGAACCCCGAACTTTGCAGATTATTTTCCAGTTCTCAAGTACATCGATCCACAAGGAATTTCGCGGCGGACCAAGTTTTATTACGACAAACTGTTTGCAGTATTTGACAGTATAATAGATCAACGGTTGAAATCAAGAGGTAAATCAGTTAAAAATGATCTGATGGAAGCTCTTCTTGATCTCAACCAACACCCTGATCCTGAATTGAGCAGGGATGATATAAAACATCTACTGCTGGTAAGTAATTCATCTTTCTTTTCTTTTCTTTATGGACTAATAATTACAGAATGATGCATGTCAAAATCTAGAAGCAAACTCCATTCAACATTTTAGCACTAGATATCGGTAATGACACTTAAGTAGGAGACGAACTTTCAAAACACCTTTCACCTGGCATACTCGGCTAATGAGGTGTAACATCTTCATTAGAAGAAGGTCCCTGTCCTGAAACAGGGGAAGTGGATTACATTCTTGCTATCTTTTGACATTGCCGATGAAGAATTTCAAATTTTATTGCTCTATAAATATATATATATATATATATGATGCCCAAATTGGTTTAAGAAGTATTAAATTTTTCATTTCTCTATGATTTGCCTATCTTTTGGTAGGATTTATTTTTAGCTGGGGTTGATACAACTTCAAGTACAGTGGAATGGCCAATGGCAGAGTTATTACGCAAGCAAGAGAAGATGTTAATGGCTAGAAATGAGATTAGAGATGTGATAGGAGTGCACAACCTAATTCAAGAATCCGGCATCACAAGGCTTCCATACCTGCAGGCAATCGTGAAAGAAACCTTTAGACTTCACCCAGCTGCCCCATTCTTAATACCTCGTAAAGCCAGTGCAAACATAGAGATCAATGGCTACGTAGTCCCAAAAGATGCACAAATTCTTGTTAATGTTTGGGCAAGTGGTAGAGATCCAAACATTTGGACAGATCCTAATGTATTCATGCCTGAAAGATTTTTAGACCAGACAATTGATTTCAAAGGTAAAGATTTTGAGCTCATTCCTTTTGGTGCGGGACGGAGGATATGTCCAGGTTTACCATTGGCTTATCGAATGGTGCACCTCATGTTGGCCACTATGATATGTAACTTCGAATGGAAACTTGAACAAGGACTAGAACCTGAAAAATTGGATATGAGTGACAAGTTTGGAATTACTCTACAAAAGGTCATTCCCCTCAAGGCTTTTCCCATCAACTTGTGATCACCTCCTCAAGATTGTTCTACTTTACATATAAATAAAGGAAAATTGGCGCAAAACATTCCCCCCTTTTCACCACTATGCTCAAATTTTCTCTAATAAATTCAATCTTTCCTTTACATTTTTCTTGCAATGGTCGATGCAGTTAGATTTTGTTACATTCTTC
Organism: Nyctanthes arbor-tristis; assembly: GCA_963692815.1. Lineage (NCBI taxonomy): Eukaryota > Viridiplantae > Streptophyta > Magnoliopsida > Lamiales > Oleaceae > Nyctanthes > Nyctanthes arbor-tristis. The sequence goes on from CAVNYN010260676.1 coordinate 15,015, forward strand.
TGTAACCACGCACAACCAAACCTTTAATTGTCGTAAAGACAATTTGGAAAACGACCAAGTTACATTATTACAAGTACTAACAATCAAAACTCTGTAATCTTAGCTATTAATTAGGTCCCATTTCTACAACTTTGAATGTGTTCTCCTTTCTACTGTTTCTGTCTCATGTAAAGGACACAAGAAAGAGAGGAAGATGAGGAGGTAATCAAGAAAGGGAAAGCTCCACAAATTCATACATCGAAGGTTTCATGGTTATGGTTAATAAATACTACAGGCTTTCTTTATCAACTCTTGAGTTTGATGAATATCATGTTAAGATCAATTAGCTCTTGGTTTGTCTTTATTTATTACTTATGAAGGGTAAAAATGTCTTTTTGTCAATATGGACATTAATTTTGTGAGAGTTTTTGAAAGATTGGAGACTTGTAACAGTGAAAAGAAAAGAATAAGGATGAAATTGCTATATTTAGCAAAAGTTAAGTACATTTTATGAAATTATTATATATGATCTGCCCCTTGGACTACACTAGTGATTGGGCAAAGCCAATGTAGGACTAGTGCGGTCCAAAGACTGCACTGCAATTTGGATGAGAATTTCTTTGATTTAATTGTTAAATTGTCCCAGCCGCCATGGATGAAGGGGAAAATGTTGCAGAGATGGTAAAGAAGATGAAGTGATCGCGCAAGGAAGAAAGGAGTGGGTTTTTTAAGATGAAATGACATATCTACCCTCGCTTTAGGTGAATTTGGGCTTCTTTTCTCAGCTGATTTTGTTGGCCCAACATTGTTATTTTAAAAATAGTTGGATTCTCTTGTTTTTTTAAGTTATATCCATCTTCTTTTCTATTATTTTTAAAATTCTATATGCAATAACATAAGATTACTTCAAGTTATGAAATTTTCTTTGTATTATGCAATTTGTGATTAATAAAATTTTAGAATACTTAATTATGTCGACAAATCAAATTATCACTTTTAACCATCAAAATTTGACTAATAACAAGAAAATTATACCGACAATCTACATATTTGAAATGACGACCGCACTGAACAAAAAGCCTGGCTTCACCCCTGCTAGTGAAGGTACATTGTGAAGAACCACACCGACATGCAATTGGAAATTTTGGAAATTTGGACAACCTATACCGTAGTCTTGCTGAACAATCTAGAGCAGCAAGTTGATATAAAATATGGAAGAAAGACAGCCAAATGCGGCAGGAACTTGCAAATAAAAAAAGGGCAGCCAAATGCACCGACTTCTTTGGAAAAATCTGAAGAGATTTATAAGCTGCCATCACCGACTTATTTTGCCTATAAACACCCCCTAACCATTTGCATTTGAGAGTGGCAAGAAAAAGAGTGAATTGAGGTGTTATGCAAGTAAGAGAATTGAGAGTGTGAGTGGAGAGTGGAGTGCTCGTGAGGTTAGTGCAAAGGAGAGAAATAATCAAAATTTGAGTGTGAAGAGTGAGGTGTGTGAGTGGCGTCCACTAGAAGAGAGAAGCAAGCAGTTTTGTTTGTATTTTGTCCAAACTTTGTGTGAATTATTCTTGATAATAAAGTCTTGCTTGCTTTCTAAATCTACACATTGTAGCCTTTCCTTGGGAATTATAGTCCCTTCTTTGAACAAATAGTATGTGAATCTTACGGGAAAGAGTTCGACCTTGTCCCCACCCTTCTATCACCCCCACCATCTCTATTGTAACCACCCAACAGCTTGGCATTTTTCGCTTTTTCGCTACTTGCTAATCGTGGAGAGAGCTAGCAACTAAATTCCATCTTCCCCCTAGTAGCTAGCTTTTCTGAGTAGAAAACACTGATTTAAGAATTTGATCAACCGTATGTCAAAAGGTATTAATTGTTGGGTTATAAAAGTTACTTTAAAGACACCGAGATCGGAAGAGCTCTCAAATATTGGAGTTGCTTGTGTGAGCATAGGCGAATCTAGAATTTTTAGGTGACACATGTAATACAACAAAATTTAATTCCACAAGGTTATATATAATTTTCTTCCTCTATTGTTTTTTTTTTTTTACAATAAATTTTGAAAATCTTTTGGGTCGACACCGGCTAAAGTCTGCGCCAGCCCACGGCTAGATACGCCACTGTATGAGAGACTGAGTTTGCTTGGTAACTAATTATCAACTATCATACGAACTATTTCATTGTCTCAGTGAGTGTCCGACAAATATCCCTCTTCCTCTTTTACACGGCTATAATTTTCAAGGTTTCCAGTAACGAATTTTAATGACCACACAGATCCCGGATAAAATAAACGTGTGGTTGGCAACCATTCGCATTGCAAATTAAATGATGAGAATGAATTTATCTCAAGTTTGCAGTTCATGAACAAATCCTCAGGCCCATAAGGAGAAACTAAATGCTTTATGGATTTCATTTCATTTCTTCTTCTTCTATTGTTTGTTGCATGGATATATCTTTTTCTAACATCAAATTCAAAGAACTGGAAATCCGGCAAGCTCCCACCGGGACCTTATCCTTTTCCGATCATAGGAAACATCCTAGAAGTCGGCCAACAACCCCACTGGTCATTTGCCAAACTATCCAAAACCTATGGACCCTTGATGTATCTTGGAATAGGGTGTCAGAAAACCGTGGTTGTTTCTTCTCCAGAAATAGCCAAAGAAATGCTTCAAAAATACGATCAAGTCTTCAGACGTGTGCTCTTCCGATCTCTCTCATTTATGTCGAGCATGATAAGTTTTCTGCAGCATGGTTGCCGGCTGAGAAACAATGGCGTAAACTTTGTAGAATATGCAGAGAACAAATGTTTTCGATGCCAAGGCTTGATGCGAGTTGGGGACTTCGACAGGAGAAACTGGAGAAGCTGTGGGAATATGTGAATCAGTGTTGTGTTAATGGGCAGTCTGTGAACATAGGGGACGCTGCTTTTATCACATCGCTTAATCTGATGTCTGCAACTCTTTTTTCAGTTGATTTTGCCGACTTCAATTCTGATTGTGGTTAAGAATTTAAGGATATTGTTTGGGGTGTTATGGAGTGTACTGGAACCCCGAATTATGCAGATTATTTTCCAGTTCTTAAGTACATCGATCCACAAGGAATTTCGCTGCGGACCAAGTTTTATTACGAGAAACTGTTTGCAGTATTTGACAGTATAATAGATCAACGGTTGAAATCAAGAGGTAAATCAGTTAAAAATGATCTGATGGAAGCTCTTCTTGATCTCAACCAACACCCTGATCCTGAATTAAGCAGAGATGAGATAATGCATCTACTGCTGGTAAGTAATTCATCTTTCTTTTGTGTAATTAACTTGTCTACCGATTAATAATTACAGAATGATGCATGTCCAAATCTAGTAGCAAATTCCATTCAACATTTAGCACTAGATACTGATAATGGCACTTAATTAGGAGACGAACTTTCAGAACACGGTTCAAGTGGCATGATCGGCTAATGAGGTGTAATCACCTTCATTCGAAGGAGGCCCCTGTCCTGAAACAGGGGAAGTCGATTCATTCTTGCCATCTTTTGACATCACCAATGAAGAAATTTCAATTTTTATTGCTCTATAAATGTACATTATACCCAAATTGGTTTAAGAAGTATCTAATTTTTCATTTCTTTATGTTTTGCCGATATTTTGGTAGGATTTATTTGTAGCCGGAGCAGATACAACTTCAAGTACAGTAGAATGGGCAATGACGGAGTTATTACGCTACCAAGAGAAGATGTTAATGGCTAGAAACGAGATTAGAGATGTGATAGGAGTGCACAACCTGATTCAAGAAAGATATCACAAGGCTTCCATACTTGCAGGCAATCGTGAAAGAAACCTTTAGACTTCACCCAGCTGCCCCATTCTTAGTACCTCATAAAGCCGATGCTGACATAGAGATCAATGGCTACATAGTTCCAAAAGATGCACAAATTCTTGTTAACGTTTGGGCAAGTGGTAGAGATCCAAACATTTGGACAAGTCCAAATGCATTCATGCCTGAAAGATTTTTAGACCGACCAACTGATTTCAAAGGTAAAGATTTTGAGCTCATTCCTTTTGGTGCGGGACGGAGGATATGTCCCGGTTTGCCATTGGCTCATCGAATGGTGCACCTCATGTTGGCCACTATGATATGTAACTTTGAATGGAAACTTGAAGACGGACTAGAACCTGAAAAATTGGATATGAGTGACAAGTTTGGACTCACTCTACAAAAGGCCATTCCTCTCTAGGCTTTACCCATCAAATTGTGATGACCTCCTCAAGATTCGTCTACTTTACAGATGAATAAAGGAAAATTGGCACAAAACATTCCTCCCTTTTCACCACTATGTTCAAATTGTCTCTTATAAATTCACTCCTGGCTTTGAATTTTTCATCCAAAATTGGTCGATGCTGTTAGACTTTGTTATACTCTTGTGTAAATATGCGCAACCAAACCTTTAATTGTTGTAAAGACAACTTGAAAAACAACCAAAGTTACATTATATTACAAGTACAAACAATCAAAACTCTGTAATCTTAACTATTAATTAGGTCCCATTTCTACAAGATTTTGATATGTGTTCTCTTTTTCACTCAGTCTCATGTAAAGGACACGAGAAAGAGAGGAAGATGAGGTAATCAAGAAAGGGAAAACTCCGCAAATTCATATTGATATGAGGAAAGACCCAACATCCAAAGGTTTCATCAATGTGGTTAATAAATACTACAGGAACGATATAGGGGCCAGGTAGGTACAAATATCGATTCAAGGAAGACGCATTTCGGGGCAAAAGGGTAACTTAGGTATTCCTTACAATTCAGGAATCCTAATGTCGAGAGTCCCATGTCGACGTAAGGCTTATCAAGAGTCCCATATCGGCGTATGGCCTGTCGAGATGTTGATCCTCCTCCAGTCTATCAGTGCCCATTCTAGAAGCTTCTGGAAGCGACGCACCTAACTTATGACTACCCCATGAAGGAGGTCATTTACGGACATCCCATTCTACTCAAAACAAACAGTTTTTCGCTCTAAAAGCACACATCCACACACTTCCAGATTCCTAAAATTCAAAGCACATATATCATATTAATCCAACGTTATTGTGACTGCGGGCTGTAGATGCATTTTTTTTTTTAAATGGGTTGAATGAGATTTATGAGTAGTTTGTCACAAACAAATTGTAAAATGCATAAAAAAAAAACCCCAAATAACATTAAACTCACCAACACACACGGCAGTGATGGTAAATGAATAAAACGGATTAGAGTTTATTTTGGAATTGGCCTTTCAGATTTGATATTTTAATTTATTAGCGAAAAAATCAAACCCAAAAAAAATTTAGTAACATTGTTAAGGTTTGAGACTTTGGGTGTTAAAACTATATTGTCATATGTTCAAATCTTCTTTGAGTTATTTCTTAAAAGCTTTTTGTTTAAAAAAAAACAATTATCACAGGATTTATCAACTAAAAAAGTAAGAAAATCGCGATACAGAAGGTATCGAGACTTAATTCTCTTAATTAATATATAGATTATAAGTCCATATTAGAATTTTAATTGAAGAATAAGTGCTTTGAGGGTTAAGAAATGAAAAACCAAACAATAAGCAGTTATATCTAATTAATGAGTTTTTAAAGATTAATTAATTAATATGGAATGAAATTATTACAAAATAGAAAGACACAACAAACATTTTGATCCATACAAACTATGGGGTCCAGTTGTTTCGTTTTACAGTGTAGTAACACACTTCTCGTAGGTAGGATTCGATTCATATTATTAGTTTACATTTTACTACTTATAATTTTCGCATAAAGGTGTTAAGAATTCAAATTATATGGAAGTGTGATAGAAAACAGTGTTTAGAATAAGAGGATATTTCTGGAAATATTAATTTTGTTACATTTATCTAATTAACAACATAAAACAAAGTCTATAATTCAAAATCGGACCTCAAAGATTTTCAAGAGAAACATTAAATGGTCAAGATGAAATGATAGTTTTAATAACTGAAAAAGAGAGGGAAAAATAAAAATGGCAACGACTCTACTATTGTGTGTGTGTGTGTATAGATAATGATAGAAATTAAGAATAATAATTAATTTTGTCAAAAAATTTCATACCAAAAAAAAAGGAGGAGGAGTTGACAGTAAATGGATTCGAAATGACCGACTCAATTACAGAGACAAGATTTTTGATAGAAATGATTGGGAAATTTAATTTTAGAATAAAAAGATAATTCTGAAAATATTAATGTTGTTAAATATATCTAATTAATCAAATATAAAACAAAGTCTATTAATTATAAAAAAATCAAAACGCAAAGATCTTCAAGAGAAATATTAAATGGTCAAAATGATATGCCAATTTTGGCAAGTGAAAAAGAGTGGAAAAAGTAAAAATGACAACAACTCTACTATTGTTTATGTATAGATAGATTTTATATAAGTTTTAGTTATTAAGGTTATATGCATTGGCTAAAAAAAGTCATTATGATTATATTGGACTTGTATATTATAGAGACACAAAAAGGGTAATAATTAGTTATTGAGGTTAGATTGGACTTTTAATTATAGATTTATAGAGGGGTGTAAAGGGTGGTTATATTGACACCACATTTTTTACTAACCACACCACATTTTAATTATACTCATAATCATTTATATTTTTAATTCTTTACACTTAGACATTAAATTATTTTTTGTAATATTTTTGTTTTTAACATCTTATTATCATGAAATCTTGTAACGAATAATATCTTGATTCCAAAAATTTCATTGTGAGAATTATTTAAAATTTTTAAATAAGCAAAAATGTAATATCTAATGATACACAACTACATGTTTTAATATGAGTTTAAGGTACACAAATCAAATTTTTCTAAATATATTCGATCATTAAGAGCATGAGAGAATACTTAAATCAAAAAATCGAGAAAAAATGTAGCAAGAATTTTTAGGGCCTTAAATGCTATAAGAAATAAAGATTATGGATGTTTATATTAATAAAAATATAGTGTGTTTAGTAAAATGGGTGGTGTAGATATAATTAGCTGGGTTAAAAGATAATCAAAAGTTTTATTTAGGTTTATTTATAGAGGGGCAAGAAAGGTAATCAATAATTGTTAAGGGTTTTTTTTTTTTGAAAATAATAATTGTTACGGTTATATTAGACTATTAAACTATTAATTACATTATTGAGGGGTATAAAAGGTAATCAAAAGTTTCTCACACATCTAGCCTTTTAATATAGAGTAATTTATGTACCATAACATAAGATAATAATCAATAATAATAAAAAAATATTTTAACTATAAATTGTTATCCGCATCATACAATTTTTTCCGTTGACACTTGGATAGGACATGTAATACCAGCCAGACTTGGTTTCGTCTGAGTCAATCTTAGCAAAAACCCAATAGGTGCCAATCTTTAAAAAAAAAAAAAACAAAAACAAAAACAAAAACAAAAACAAAAAACAAAAATAACAGAAAATAAGAATTAATAATCTAAATAAATAGTGATATAAAAACCAATATAAGAACATAATAATCATCTTCCTTGTTTCACCCAACTCATCAATTGACTTAACCGGACTCTTGCCATTTGCAAGGCCTGATTCAAAAAATCCACAGCAGAAGACAGAATGCTAGGTCTACTTGTCCCAATAACCATGCCAACCATTAGCATAAATGTATTTTAAAAATTAAAGGAAAGAAAAAGACTAAGACCGTTAAAAAAATGATAGGGAAAATAACAAATAAATAAATGCAGTAAAAATGTAAAATACATTAATACTTAATAATACCTAGATTGAAACTCTTTAATCTTATCAACTGATTCATCACTTAGAATCTTGTTGATATCCATTGTAGTTGTCACCTGAACCCTACCTATCTGGACAAAGATAAGTATAAATCATAAAGTAAGCATAACTAAAAAAACCCAATCTTTGTACCCTTTTGCCAAAAGTAATATAGGTAGCACAACCAAACTAAAGTATAGAACAATAAGAAATGTCATGTAGAGAGCCAAAAAACTCAAAACTTTGCATTTTTTTTATTTTTTTATTTTTGCCAAAAGTAATTAGGCAGCAACCAAACTACAATATATAGTAATAAGAAATGTGACATAGGCATCAAAAAAAACCCAACCTTTATAATTGTTTTGGAAAAATAAAGTTAGGCAGTAACCAAAGTAAATTATAGAATAAAGAGAAAAGTGGTGTAGGCAGCCAACCTTCATAAGTATAGAGCAATAACAAATGTCATGTAGGGAGCCAAAAAACCCAAACATTGTATTTTTTTGCCAAAAGTAATTTAGGCAGCAACCAAACTACAATCTATATATTAATTAAATGAAATAAACTATGGTACCCTTTTACCGCAATTTTCCCACAAAAAAATCTGTTAGTGTAGATCGGAAGAGCACACGTCTTGTTTCATATTGTGGTAACATGCTGGTATTCTGAATTTTCGAACTTTTTTTTTAATTTTTTATTCACTTTACTTAAATTTAATAACTAATAAATAACTCATTTAATTGTTTAAATTATAGATAAATTTAATTATCCAATTCTCTAACATATCTTGAAATTTGTAGTTTATAATTAAGAGAAATTAAATATATATCTCATTAGTTTAAGTTAATTAAAAATTATAATTATAATTTTTTCTTAATTTTTCCCGCTAAAAATGAATATTAATAATTACGACAATTTTATATAGGGTTAATTTCATAAAAGGTCTCCAACCTTTATACTTTCTATCAGCTAGGGCCCCAATCCTTTTTTCAATGCCATATGTCCCCAACTTTTCATAAATTTAATCAAAAAGTCTTTTATGATATTTTTGTCCTTTACTTTAAAAAAACAAAAACAAAATTCTAAAAAATAGTAAAAATAATAGAAATAAATTTTTCTCACATACATAGCTAACTACCCACTCTACCCATATCCCTAATTTGACCGAAAATAATAAATACTTGTACAAATTTTCTTTCCTTTTTTTCTTTTGTGGGAGGGGGGAGACCCTTAATTTTTTTCTTGCCATTTTTAACATGAGTAGGAGGAACAAGCTCTCATCTTTCGCTACTGGAAAAAACTATTAAAATTTGTCATTTACACTGAGTTAGAATGTGGGTAGATAAGTAGATAGGTAAAGTGGAAATATTTTAGTGCTTTTAGGAATGACAGAAAAAATAAGGACTACCTCAAAAAAATTAGTGTAAATATTTGTTATTTTCAGTCATATTATGGTTAAGAGTAGAATGGGTAGCTAGCTAGATCGGTAGGAAAATTTTATTTGCCTTTTTCCTTTTATTATTTTTACTATTTTTTAGAATTTTTTTTGTTTTTGTTTAAAAAGTAAGGGTAAAAATGTCACAAAGGATCTTATAGGTGAAGTTATAAAAAGTTAGGGACCTACATCATTGAAAAAAGGTTGGGGACCCAACTGATAGAAAATACAAAGGTTGAGGACATTTTGTGAAATTAACCTTTTTATATATGACTATTTTTTAAGTATTATTAATTTATTATACAATCTTCATGCTATCTAAATTTATTGGTTTCAAATAAAAAATATTTTCACAGTATACATAACCGCTTAATTAGCAATTATTTCATACAATGCTATTTATCTAAACTAGATTGTCATTTATCTAAAGGAATTTCATATGTAAAATATAACAAAATTGTGTTTGTCATGTTTAATGTCATGAAGAAACTAAAAACGCAACTTGCATGGAATTAATGTGCATTCTACGTTTGCAAGTATTATGTAATCAATTTTTTATTTTGATGGCATAATTTTAAATTCTTGTTATTAGTCTATCGACATCTCATTGAACCAATAATTTTTTATTAATTTTTATTTTTTATTTCCTTTAAAGACAGTAAAACTTGATAGTATAACTCTATATTAATTTCACATACGCCCATTTACAGACATATTATGCTCCACATATGTGAGTTTCAAGGACATATTATAGTGACAAAATAAAATATAATGGAGTCGGAGAACATAAAATCATGAAATTATACAGTCGAATAAAGTAAAATTAAAATCTATTAAGAAAATATAATATATATCTAATCAAAATGTAATATGTAGATATAGTTTCAAAAGAAAAATATTAAATTAAATGATTAAAAGGAAAAGTATAATAATAATAATATTGAAATCTAAATTGATCTATTATCTATTTTTATGTAATTCAAATCCATTAGACAAATATGATATATATCTAACAAAAATATAATATGTAAATAGAGTCTCAAAATAAAAATATTAAATTAAATGATTAAAAGGAAAAGTATAATAATTGAACCAATAATTTTTTTATTAATTCTTATTTTTTATTTCCTTTAAAAATAATAAAACTCGATAGCATAATCTATATTAGTTTCACACTTGTGCGTTTTACAGACATACTATACTTCACACCCGTGCGTTTCACGAATATGTTATGCTGACATAATAAAATACAAATAGAGTATGATAACATAAAATGATGAAATTAAAATCCATTAGACAAATATGAGATATATCTAACCAAAATGTAATATGTAGATAGAGTCTTAAAATAAAAATATTAAATTAAATGATTAAAAGGAAAAGTAATATTGAAATTAAGATTGATAGATTATCTATTTTCATGTAATTCAAAAACATTAGGCAAATGTGAGATATATCTAATCAAAATATAATATGTAGATAGAGTCCCAAAATAAAAATATTAAATTAATGATTAAAAGAAAAAATATAACAATAAGGAAAAATATAATAATTGAACCAATAATTTTTTTAATTAATTCTTATTTTTTATTTCCTTTAAAGGCAATAAAACTCGATAGCATAATCTATATTAGTTTCACACCCGTGCATTTACAAACTACTATGCTTCACACCCGTACATTTTATGAACATATTATGTTGAGAAAGTAAAATGCAATATAGTAGTAGAACATAAAATCATGAAATTATACAGTCAGACACAGTAAAATTGAAATCCATGAGGCAAATATGAGATATATCTAATTAAAATGTAATATGTAGATAGAGTTCTAAAATAAAAATATTAAATTAATATGTAGATAGAGTCCCAAAATAAAAATATTAAATTAAATAATTAAAAGGAAAAGTATACCAATAAGAAAAAATATAATAATTGAATAATGACATCAACAAGCAGGTTTTTTAAAAAAGCAAACAATGAGAGGAAAAATTATTTCTAATTGTATTTGACAATTAAATTGAGTCAGACAAACTCTACTTATATATATATTAGTGTAAAAAAAATAAAATGATATATATTTACTTTAACGATAAATTAAAATTTGTTGTAAACTATAGTGATCTTTAGATGACAAGAAAAAAATTACATTATTGTTTAGTTGATGTTAAAAATGAATTGTTTCTTATTAGGTAACGTAACCTTATAAAATTTAACTATACAAAAAAAAAACTATAAAACTTCATATTATTTATTTTTTTAAATAATTTGATATGTATTCTTCCCATGCGATGTACGAGTGAATATATATATATATATATATTGACAGGTGAATATCTAGTATATAGTAATAAAAAACGTGACATAGGCCAAAAAAAAAAAAAAAAAAA
>CAVNYN010260686.1:0-21833 GCA_963692815.1 Nyctanthes arbor-tristis
CTTGATCAAATTCTTTTTCATCATCATCATTGAGGTTTAAGTGAATAACAATGCTCTTTTTTTTTTTTCTTTTTTTTTGGGGGGGTGCGGGTGGGGGGGAACATGGGGATATGGGGGGGGGGGGCAAATTCGAGGAAGGGCAGGTGTTGTTTGAACTCGAGACCTTCAGTCCAGAATACAAACATCTTAACTACGAAAGTACAATATGAACCACAATGATACTTTTGTTAAAGTAGCTTAGGCTTAGCTTAGAACCGTATTGATTTTTGGAGCTATATGTGAACGTTTGAAGATTCATCAGTATCAGTGACTAATTTAGGTTGAGTTTAACACGTATGTCAATCCTTCATAACAAGTGTTTTTGCAATTTATGTTATAAATTTTTACAAACGACTTACCTATTGCAATACTTTGCGGTCATTAAATATGTTTTCTGGCAAATTATTTTTGTCCTTTACAAAGGATTGTGATAGATTTTGACTTTTTGTACAAACTTATACAATGTGATCAAACAAACATTTATGCCACCGTAGGTATAATTAGCTGAATATCAGAAATCGCGGCCATTAAATTACTTTTCCCATCTACAAACAGGAAGGCTTACAATTTTCAATCATTTTGAGTGATTTTCTAGCTTATAAGCTAAGATCCATGTTGTTTTACTTCATATAGATCAACTATTTCTAGGGTTTCGATTGTATCGAACCAATTCAAAACATCTTCATGAGGATGATTGATTAAACAGATGATGGACAACATACATAGTACGTTCAAAACAATATAAGTGACTATCTTATCATCTTTTTTTTTTTTTTTTTTTTTTGAGTTTATTATTGTCCACAAAAAATTCTTCATGGAGAGCCTTTACCACAATTAGTCAAATACATACACAATCGATTAATGGGATTTTTTGATACAATTGGTGAATTTCAACAAGGGGCATAGACTTAAACCATGCTTCCTAAACCTTGGTAAGAAGTGCTCTTACCACTTGAGTTATTATCATTGATTTGATTAATGGAATCCATTATTGGTTAATCTTATTTCTTCAATATAAGGTAGTATGTTGGATTCAGTGTTTAATTCCCATAAATTTTGGCACCGAGCACCCCAAATGCATATATTGACTCTTGATTAGTCAATTACATGAATTATTAGCACTACTAGCGTTACAACATTAGATTACATGATTTTAAATGACTGGTTCTATTAACATAGATATGTATATTTTATTTAATGTCGATGCTCCAATTGACTAATACCTTAAATAATCTACATAAAACTATAAAACTATATATTGATTTTTATGTGCAATATATTCAGTTTATTTTCAGTTGAAGGAGACAATGTAATTCAATTCTAGTGAGAAATTAGGGAGGAAAGTGACAAAAAAATATTTATGATACCTATATTTGCTGGTGTGTATTTATTGGTGTGTATTGGACTATTGGGAAACATACATAGTGGGCCGCACTTAATGTACATTGCCACTTAAAGCCGCTTAAGAGTTTGGGTATATTAATTTCGAATTTAAGAGTTTATAATCATTATTATCATTTTTTAAAACCAGTTTGGGAGTTTAATTATGATGCCGAATGATTCTGTAAATCTTACTTAGTATATTATTATATCATCAGTTCCCAATTTCAAACAACAATGCTATCTATGATCATTAAGTGATGGGCATTGTTTACATGACAGTATGATAAAAATAAGGTTAATGAAAAATATAAAGACTCGTAAGTCGTTGACATCTGTAAATTCAATGTCTAATAGTACATAAACAAAAAAGAAATTAATTATAAATAACATTCATGTATCCTATTCTTAAAATTTTGACAGAGTTATAGACCCGGTGAATTTCCCTACCGAAAGTGGCTCGATTATACGGCTAGCTTTTTGGTGTATTATTTTACAATTGAATACGCACTATGATGATATTGATATTAATGTTGTATACTACATAACTCAAGGATTTTCGCCCATGCATATATGAGGATGAATGGACAGTGCACATGGCAGGCATATCTGTTTCACGTCGACAAAATTTTAATTTTGATGTCTATTTTTTAATAACAAATGTTTAATGGCCTAAAATATACCATTGGTGTTAAAAGCATTGATGGGCCGGGTGGGTGGGTCGGCCACCGAACCCTATAGTGCGTGGACCGATCTCACTGGTAATGTGGTATAAACACCAAAACAGAGCTTCCCATAAACTCTTTCATGGCTGATTACCAACTGTCATCTCCCCTTCCTTCCATGCCCCCACTGGCATATGTACGTATAGTTTGTGTGTGTGTGTATATATATATCTTTGCTCAACTAATCTCATTTACTTTTTCTCTACCATTCAACGCAGGAATTTAAGGAGGAGCTCCTTCCTGCCAAATTAGGTGAGTCCTTTTCAAAGAAAAATAACCAGAAAAAAAAATAAAAGGATCAACACGTAACCTAAAAAGCTCAACTCCTCAAGAAACCGAAAAAAAGAAAGTGAATTTCAAAATCCCACCCCCATTCACTCCATTAAAGTGAAAAAACAACAGTTCTTTAGGGTTGATTTTTGCTCAAATTCTCTGCATCATGTAATTTTGGAAGTGGATTCCGGGTTAATTTTCAAATTCCAACGGCATCTGTTTGCATTTAATGTTGGAGCACAAAAGCTGGACTCTTTAGAAAGAGACAGAAAGAGAGAATTTAAGAGAGAGATGAGAATGAATGTTGTATGTATTTTGTATCTATACACTGAAAGCTCAACAATTCAAACCCCACTATTTATTGCTTCTCTTCCCAGTTCTGGTGTTCCTCTATAAATCTTTTTGATTTCTTCATCAAATTGTAACCCCATATCTTTTTGCATTCGTTCTCTTATTACCATTTGGATTTCTGTTCATTCTAAGTGTAATGTGTGTATTCCTTATGCAGCTCCAGAGGCCAGAATAGAAACCTTTTTATATCCTGGTAAGTATCAATATTCTTCCAGTCTGGTTTTGGGGTTCTTAAAAGCGGGTTTCCAGTTAGCCATTGCCCGAAAAAATGAAAAAGAACCCAACTTTTCTTTTTAATGGTGGTTTCTGACTTGAATTTATGTGGGATCAGAAATTTTACCGAAGAAATTGGAGCGGGCTTGTGATGGATTCATCAACGGCCATGATGATTTTCGCATTGGTGGCAGCATATTTTCTTTGGTTCAGATCAATCACAAGATCGATGAAGGGGCCGGCGGGCCCCCGAATGTGGCCCGTACTGGGGAGCTTGCCGGGCTTAATTGAGAACAGCAACCGCATGCACGAGTGGATCGCCGAAAATCTCCGGGCCTCCGGCGGCACGTACCAGACATGTATTTTTGCAGTACCATTCTTGGCCCAAAAACAGGGGCTCGTGACAGTCACGTGCGATCCGAAGAATTTAGAGCACATTCTGAAGGTTAGGTTTGATAATTATCCCAAAGGACCAACCTGGCAGGCTGTGTTCCATGATCTCTTGGGTCAGGGTATCTTCAATTCCGACGGTGACACGTGGCTGTTCCAACGTAAGACGGCTGCGTTGGAGTTCACTACCCGAACGTTGAGGCAAGCGATGGCTCGATGGGTGAGTAGAGCCATTAAGAACAGGTTTTGCCCAATCTTGGAAACGGCTCAGCTCGAGGGCAAGCATGTTGATCTACAAGATTTGTTGTTACGGCTCACTTTTGATAACATTTGCGGGTTGGCTTTTGGAAAGGACCCGCAAACATTGTCACCTGGGTTGCCAGACAATAGCTTTGCTGTGGCTTTTGATCGAGCCACTGAAGCGTCTTTACAGCGCTTTATTTTGCCCGAATTTGTTTGGAAATTGAAAAAGTGGTTTCGGCTTGGGATGGAAGTTAGTTTGAGCCAGAGCTTGAGAGGGGTGGATGACTACATGATCAATGTCATCAATACACGTAAGCTCGAGTTGATGAATCAACAAAACGGTGGGTCCCAACATGACGATTTGTTATCTAGGTTTATGAAGAAAAAAGAGTCTTACACGGACAAGTTCCTTCAGGAAGTGGCTCTCAATTTCATCCTCGCAGGACGCGATACCTCATCGGTTGCACTAAGTTGGTTCTTCTGGTTGGTAAGCTTAGACCCTAGAGTGGAAGAGCAAATCTTGATTGAGCTTTGCTCTGTTCTAATGGAAACTCGTGGTGGTGACACTACAAAATGGCTCGAAGATCCTTTAGTATTTGAAGAAGTTGATCGCTTGATATATCTTAAGGCTGCATTATCAGAAACTCTAAGGCTGTACCCTTCCGTGCCCGAAGATTCCAAACATGTCATCGCGGATGATATATTGCCAGACGGAACATTTGTTCCAGCCGGGTCGAACATCACATACTCGATATATTCAACGGGCCGAATGAAGTTCATATGGGGCGATGATTGCCTAGAGTTTAAGCCGGAAAGGTGGCTGTCAAAAGATGGCAAGAAATTCGAACATAAGGATCAATTCAAATTTGTTGCTTTCAATGCTGGCCCAAGGATTTGCTTGGGCAAGGATTTGGCATACTTGCAAATGAAGTCGATAGCGGCAGCGTTGTTGCTCCGCCACCGACTTGCAGTGGTTCCGGGACACAAGGTGGAGCAAAAAATGTCATTGACATTGTTCATGAAGTATGGGCTCAAAGTCAATGTGTATCCTAGGGAATTAACCCCCATATTGGTTAAAATTGGGCATGAATCTGGCATGGAAGTGGAGTAGTTACGCTACGAGATGAGTCTAATCGGGTAAGCAATTGGACGTCCGAATTTGTGAATATTTTTTATATTGAAAATTATAAGATATATGAGTCTTTTGGATGATTCTTTGTGATAGATATCATCATGACCAATTAATAAGGTCAATAGATGATAAATAATTTGGTTTAAGATTGATTTAATTTGGGTGTCTCTCACAATGATTCATCAATAAATGCTTTTAAGAGATCATTAGTACACATGTATTATAATTGTAATGTTTCAAATTATATGAGATGAATAAAAGTCCAATACAATTCGATTCACCAAATTCTGTGGAAATATTCATATCCTCTATCCCTTTGTCCCTATCCCATCCCTTCTCCACTCTTCTTCTCCTGCTTACTTGTTGGGCATATCAATTAGGCCTCAGTACTCATGGAGTATTAAACTCGATACCCCTGTCTAATTAAGAATCCATACATAGGTTTAGGGGTCCCAATTTATAGTTTAATGACGTCACCAGTATTCTTATGATGCCAGCGAGAAATCACAACGCGAGACAACTTTTCTTATTTTAAATATATATATTATTTAATTTTGAAAAGGACACTTATTTCCCTACAAATGAAAAATATCTTGTTGCTTTTTGATATTTAATTTAACCAAGATCGTTAAGCAACCTAATTAGAGAAGGAAATTAATTGATTAGACATAGCATAAAAGATTATTGGACGACCAAATATTGTTCTTGCACATGATAATAAATACATCTGATTTTGACTACCCAATAAGAGGGCATATAATTTGCATTTTCCGCTGATATAAAGTTTATAAGTGTTAGTTACTGTTTATATTTATAGTTACTGTGGGGCTTCTTTGTGTTGACGCTTGATCAAGTTTATTAGCAAATTTCATGTTTGGTGCGTCTATCAGTGGAAGCGTTAAAGTAGGGCAGGCTTATTTTGATTTTTTTTTAATATTACAAAGGGATTATAGGGCTAGGAAATTGAACTCTCGACTAAGGGTGTAAGAAATCAATACAAATGCCATTATACTACAAAAATATTAGTTGGATCTATTTTCTAGAATCAAGGCGTTTGAATTATGATTTGAAGAATGAAATGCTTTATTTGTTTCTTGAGGAATAATGTTCAATTAGATATTTTGTGGTGATATATTTGATTATATATATGCATTCTCTTATCTTAATTATAAGATTCTGACCAATGACGTTTTAACCCATTTGGTTAGTGGCTAAAGTTGAGGTCTTATGACGTAGATGTTTTAAGTTCGATTCCCAACTTAGGGGGTTTGTCTATATTTTATATGTAGTTTGTAGTCCCTTATATGGGTCTGTATTATTGATTTATTGTAGTCTCCTACATAGGGGTTTGCATTGTTGATTTCTTTTAAGTTTACATTGTTGATTTCTTTGCGCTTTGTTTTGGAAAAATATATATCTAACCGCACTTATACGGTTATAATGCCAATTGTAATTGCACTTCCAAAAAAAAAATTATAAGATTCTTGATTGAAGAAAAATCAAAGGCATTTGTCATGAATAATATATATATCATGGATCAAGGTATGATGTGGGTCGAGTGATACTATTTATTTAGACTGGAGATTAGTTGACATTAGTATATTAGAGAAAAAGTTAATATGCATAAATACATGAGAGTTCTCATTTATTTAATGACCAATAAGGAGATGAAAATTAAATTAGAGATCAGTCTCTAGTCTAGACGAATAGCATTATTCATGTGGGTCATATTTTAATAGAGAAAAAAATCTTAAAACATTCACAATACATCAATATCTATAAGAAATGATAAAGATTGAAATCGCACTTCCAAAAGAAAAAAAAAATTATAAGATTCTTGATTGAAGTAAAGTCAAAGGAATTTCTCGTGAATAACATAGGGAATTTGGCCTAATTGACCTTCAATAATATTAAAATTGGCCCAATGACATTTAACCAAAAAACATATTTTAAACTTATATCAAAATTAATATGAAATACAAATTTACTAATATATCCTCAACTATCTATGCCCTAATTCTCTAATTCATCGTTTCTTAACATTCATCTCAAATTCTTCACCATCTCAAATTAGATCTCGAATTTCAGCAACCTGGAGAAGAGTAGCTTGTACAAAAGTGCTTGAGGGTTTGTAATTCTTTTGCGCAAATGAAAATTTTGGGATAAGAGGTTTGTGATGATAATCTCAGAAGTTCTTATTCATGTTGAGTCCATTTTACTTTCTAGATTTATTGTTGACTTATTCAATTTCTTATTCTGGATTTATCTATTAAGGGATACGAATTGGAAAGACTCAAGACTGAGGTTAATAGCTCAAAGGAGTTTGTTAACCCATAGAATTTGATAGGGGTGTGCAAAAAAACGGGAACCTAATGAACCGGACCGAAACCGGACCGAATGGGCCGGTCCCTCAATTTTCACTTTTCATAATATTCAAGAGGTAAGAATCAGAACAATTTCCTTTACATAGTCACTTGTACAAAAGGTCCATCTTATTTGTAAGCCCCGATTATTTGACATTTTACAAAACTTTCAATGTGGGATAATCATTTAAACTTTAAACTAAATATAAAGAACCAAGACAATTATTAATTTGCCTCAAAGTTCACAAAATTTCATTTACATAGTCACTGACACAAAGGCCCACCTTATTTATAAGCTCCAATCATATTGCTTTTTTACATAACTTTCAATGTGGGACAATTAAAAAGTTAAAGCAATACCACTAATTTTTTTTTCAAGTTGGAATTTGTTGGCTAATAAACTTTTTTAAAAATCATCATTATTATATTATTTTTTAAACAATAGTCAAGAATAATTGTGTTAATATATAATGTTACTAGAATTTGTAACATTGTAAGGATTTTGTTAAAGAAAATTGTTCAGATTTAGAATATGTTTATTGACTCTATTTAAGTTACATGTTATTATTATATAATATATATAAATACATTTATATATGGACGTGCAGAATTTGTGCTTATACATCTTTTTACTTATTTAAGTGGTTTTTTTATTGGTAAAAAATGTGAAATTAATTTTCTTGCTTTTATTTTAAGTTGTAAGTGTTATTTATTTCTGACAATTACATTATTTTTGTAATATTTAATCCCTATAAATGTATAATAAAACATGAATTATATATCTTTTGCCTTTTGAAAATATCAAAATTGTATTGTAAAATTATCAAAATTATAAAGTATATATAATATTTATGATTTTTACATTTATTTTCCAATTTAGGATATATATTTCAAATATTTAATAATTTCAGATTTGTTAAAATAAAAAAAATGAGAAATACAAGTAAGTCTAGTGCTTCTACCTTACAGATGCATGTTAATACTTTTGTTGCGTATAAAGCTCTTCTATTTGTTTATTCTAAACTTTGTTTATATGTGTTTTTACGTTACTAAATCTATAGAAAATTTTTTTCACAAGCCCGGAAAAGCCCGAAAAAACCGAATTCATTACCCGAGCCCGAACCGGGACCGAAACCGTTTGGGCTTGCTATTTTTAGGACCGAGACCGGGACCGAACTGAAGATGTTTGGTCCAGACTTGGTCCTTCAAAAACCCGAGACCGAAACCTGTTTGCACAGCCCTAGAATTTGAAAAGAAAATACTTGAGTCCTTTAATTATGACAAGGTCATGCATATACAAATATATATAGATATATATATATATACATATAATTTGGTTTATAAGTGTTAATTTTGCTCCTATTCAAATGCCCATTCATTTTTTGAAGAATGTTTTAGTTTATACGCCGTAATGACATATGTATCGTTATTTCGTATATTTCACGACTATACAGTCGTTTTGTTACTGTAACAATTCGAGGTGCTTGCTATCCCTTAGATTCTTTAAAATAGATGAATGAGACACAATAAAAGAAATTTTTTGGAGCAAATGTGTAATTTTCTAGTGAATAAGAGGTCGCGATACATGGTTTGTCCTTTATATATATATATATATATATATCACGATTCAACATTCGTTATGTTCATTTAAAACCTATTTTAAACTTAACTTAAAATTAATATAAAATACAAATTTACTAGTATATCCTCAACCATTTATACGACAATTCATTGTTTTTAGGATTATTTTGGTTTACGGGTTGTAACGATACATATTTTGTAATTTCATATGTTTCACGACTCAACAGTCGTTTTGCTACTTTAAAATTGGATATTGTGACGATACATATTTCATTATTTCATGTGTTATGACTGAATAGTCGTTCCACTCCTATAATAATCAAAGGTGTTTGGCTAATCATTTGATTCTTTTGAATGTGAT
This sequence comes from Nyctanthes arbor-tristis, assembly GCA_963692815.1. Lineage (NCBI taxonomy): Eukaryota > Viridiplantae > Streptophyta > Magnoliopsida > Lamiales > Oleaceae > Nyctanthes > Nyctanthes arbor-tristis. The sequence continues at coordinate 9,052 of CAVNYN010260686.1, forward strand.
GAAATTGACATAATGACAAAAAAATAAAAATAAAAGCTGAGAAAATAAAACATGGAAGTGTTAACATTCTCTCAAGACTGAGCAGTCGTTTTGCTCCATTGACTACTCCTGATGTTTGCTTAGAGTTAAGTCTTTTGAAAAAAATTAGAATGACACATGTCTCGTTATTTCGTATTTATCACAATTGAGCACTCGTTTTGCTCTATTTACTACTTCCGATGTTTGCTAAAAGTTAAGTCTTTGAAAAAATTGGAACGATGAATGTCTCGTTATTTCATATTTGTTACGCTTAAGCAGTAGTATTGCTCCATTTACTGCTTCTGATGATTGCTTAAATTTAAGCCTTTTGAAAAAGATTGAAACGATACATGTCTTGTTATTTTATATTTATCACGATTGAGCAGTCATTTTGCTCCAGTGACTATTGGTATTTTCTAATATTTAGTATTTTAAAATAGGTTGTAACGAAACATGTCTCAATTAAATATTCGTTTTGCTCCATTGATTATTCTTAACGTTTGCTAACAATTACTTTTTTTTCAAATAAATTGTAGTGATACGTGTTTCATTATTTTATACGTGTCATGACTGAATAATCATTTTGCTCCATTGACTACTCTTAATGTTTGCTAACCGTTATTTTTTTTCCAAATAAATTGTAATGTTATATGTTTCATTATTTTTACGTTTCACGACTGAACAGTTGTTTTGCTCTAGTAACTATACACGTCTCGTTATGTTGTATGTGATACGACTGAAAAATTGTTTTACACCAAGGAGTCATATTGTTTGCAAAGTCTTTTAAAACTACGTGGCATGATACATGTCTCGTTATATTGTATGTAACACGACTACAAGACTGAGCAGTCGTTTTGCTCCATTGACTACTCCTGATGTTTGCTTAGAGTTAAGTCTTTTGAAAAAAATTAGAATGACACATGTCTCGTTATTTCGTATTTATCACAATTGAGCACTCGTTTTGCTCTATTTACTACTTCCGATGTTTGCTAAAAGTTAAGTCTTTGAAAAAATTGGAACGATGAATGTCTCGTTATTTCATATTTGTTACGACTGAGCAGTAGTTTTGCTCCATTTACTGCTTCTGATGATTGCTTAAATTTAAGCCTTTTGAAAAAGATTGAAACGATACATGTCTTGTTATTTTATATTTATCACGATTGAGCAGTCATTTTGCTCCAGTGACTATTGGTATTTTCTAATATTTAGTATTTTAAAATAGGTTGTAACGAAACATGTCTCAATTAAATATTCGTTTTGCTCCATTGATTATTCTTAACGTTTGCTAACAATTACTTTTTTTTCAAATAAATTGTAGTGATACGTGTTTCATTATTTTATACGTGTCATGACTGAATAATCATTTTGCTCCATTGACTACTCTTAATGTTTGCTAACCGTTATTTTTTTTCCAAATAAATTGTAATGTTATATGTTTCATTATTTTTACGTTTCACGACTGAACAGTTGTTTTGCTCTAGTAACTATACACGTCTCGTTATGTTGTATGTGATACGACTGAAAAATTGTTTTACACGAAGGAGTCATATTGTTTGCTAAGTCTTTTAAAACTACATGGCATGATACATGTCTCGTTATATTATATGTAACACGACTAAATAATTGTTTTGCATCAGCTAAGTCTTTCGAAACTGTATGGAACAATATATGCATCGTTATGTTGTATGTGATACAATTGAACAATCATTTTGCACCAAGAAGTTGTATTACTTGTTAAGTTTTTCAAAACCGTATGAAATGATACATGTCTCGTTATGTTGTATGTGCCATGACTGAACAATCGTTTTGCACCAGGGAGTTGACTTCTTTGCTAATTTTTTCGAAACTGCATGGAATGATACAGGTATCGTTATGTTGTAAAGTGCTTTTGAGAAATGTTAAAAAGATAGGTCTCGTTGTTTTGTATTTGTCACGACTGAGCAGTCGTTTTGTACTATTTGACTACTCCGGATATTTGCTAACAATAAATATTTTGAAAAAAGGTCAGAACGATACATGTCTCGTTGTTTGTCACAACTGAGCAGTCATTTTGCACTATTGACTGATCCTAGATATTTGCTAACAGTAAGTCTTTTGGAAAAAGTTAGAACGATAGATGTTTCATTATTTTGTATTTGTCACGACTGTGTAGCTTTTGCTTTATTGATCACTCCCAATGTTTGTTAACATTTAAATCCTTTGAAAAAGGTCAGAACGATACGTGTCTTGATATTTTGCATTTGTCACAACTGAACAGTACGTGTCTTGATATTTTGTATTTGTCACAACTGAGCAGTCGCCTTGCTCCATTGACTGATCATGATATTTGCTAACAGTTTGGTCTTTTGAAAAAGATTGGAACGATATACGTCTCGTTATTTTTGTATTTGTCACGATTGAGCAGTCGTTTTGCTCCATTGACTACTTCTTATATTTGTTAACATTTAAATCTTTTAAAAAATATTAGAACGATATATGTCCCATTATTTTATATTTGTTATGATTAAACAGTCGTTTTGCTCAATTGACCGCTCCTAATATTTGCTAACATTTAAGTCTTTTGAGAAAGATCAGAACGATACATGTCTCGTTAGCTCATTTGTGGCACGACATGTCTTATTGGTTCATTTTTGCGAGACTGAGCAGTCGTACGACTCCATTGACTACTCCTAATATTTGCTAACAATTATTTTTTTCAAATAGGTAGTCGCGATACGCGTTTCGTTAACTTATACGTGTCATGACTGAGTCATTTTGCTCCAATGACTATCGAAATGAAACAAAAACGATACTAGATACGAAGGAACGAAACAAAAATGACTTAAAGAGCGACGAAAAGTCAAAACGATACTAGAAATGGTTCTTGGTATGACTCAATAGTTGTTTTGCTTCATTGATTATTCTTGGTGTTTGCTGACCATCACATTCTTTTGAACTAAATTAAATAGATATCATGAAATAAAAAATGACACTGAGATTAGAAAAACTGTTAAAAAGGTGATGAATAGCCAAAACTATACTAACTATGAAGGAATGATAGTTTAATCGTGTTGTGTTAAAACGCTTAAAACAAAACACATAGCTTAACATGTTGAATTATATATTACCTTCTACAGAGAGATAAATGAAAGAATGGATTCAAGTGGCCTTAACATTGGCAAATATGGGAAATGATACTTCTACAGCAGGAATCGTTACGTACGTGTGCATTTCTAAATGGACACGCTAGGCTACACAGACTGAACATGCACCAATTTCATCATTCTAGTGGATTGAATAAGGTAATTCGCAAGAAGAACGATTTAACGAAAGCCAAATACTTAAAACGATACTAGATATGAAGGAACGAGATTTCAATCGTGATGTGCTAAAACGCTTAAAACATGACACATAGCTCAGCATCTTGTAGAAGATATTACTTTCTACTAAAGGATAGGAGAATGAATGAATTCGAATAGCCTCAATAATGACAAGTAGGGAAACGAAACTTCTATGAAGGAAAATGTTACGTACGTGAGCATCTCTAAAATGGCACACTAGTCTACACAAACTAGACATATACAGTTATACTAATTGCTAAATAGAGTAAATAACAATGTATTTATTAACTATTTATGAACTAATTGTTAATAAATTTGTTTATAAATAGAGTTGTTTATAAATTGAGTCGTCAAACATACTTAGTTCAATGAAGAGACCGGTTACACGATGTCAGATACCTTAAACGATTCTTGTTATGAGGCAACGTCACTTCTTTTGTGATCCACTAGAATGCTTAAAAGTACCAACAAAAAGAGAGCCTATCAGTAACAGTAACATTCATTATGAACGGATAAGCTAAGTTGAGACTATGAATTGTATAGTCGAACACAAGTATGAGAAAGCAAATACAAGCAATCGTATTTTTTCTTCAAGCGACAACATAGTTGTGCATTTTCAAAACAGATTGCGCCAAACCTCTAATTGAACATGCACCGTTATGGTAATTGCTACACGGAGTAAAAACCAAAAACAAGAAATAATTGTTGATAATAGAGCACGACACTACTATCTGATGTGCCAAAATTCTCGAATCGTGTAGGTGTGGTTTCAAACAAACCTTAGGGTCTTTACCATTTGTTTGTCAAGTTAAGCATTGATGGATGTGTGTCACAACTGAAATGTTGTTGTTGTTAATCATGAGTGAGAGTTCATTCATTCTGTGCCATGCAACTATTGAAACATTGGTTGATGTACTTTAAACCGGCTAAAGTATTTTTTTCCAAAATCAAGAACCACTGTTGAGTTGTGTCGTTTTCTACACCTAATGAATGGTCTAAACAAGTGTCAAACGCAAAGAACACGCTCTTAAACACACATTAAGTTGTTGATTATAGTGAACGTTTGTTCGAAAATATATGATACACAATTATATAAAGTTAAACTCATTAAACAATGATAGATGCGTAAAACGATAGAAGTATCGTTTATGTGTTTCTTGCACAACTGCTGTTTCGTTTTTTATTATGTGCTTAATTGATGATTGCTCATTTGCAATATACCGGAAACATGTGAGATTTTAACTAAAAGTTGAGAAAAAAGACATATAACGACTGCAGTATCGTTACGCATGGTACACCACGACTGCACAGTCGTTGTGGTCAATATATTATCTTTACACTTTTAATAGCATGCCAAACGGAAACCCTATGAATCAAAACAACCATGAAATAAAAATGGATAACGAATGTAGTATCATTATGCATAGCATTTCACGACTGTGCATTTGTTATGGCAGATATATAATGGTTGGAGTTTCTATATCAGAAAAAAACTAAAATTATGGTAACTACAAAGATTGTACAATAAAAAGAGCAAGAATACGTGCATAATAGCTTATTTCTTCAGATTTCTTCACCATTTTCCAAAAGCACCAAAAGTTTCTAAAAAAATCTACATAATGGAGGTCATTTGCTTTGCCCTTGATCATCAAGTACAAATCAACAACTATTAATAGCATGAATTTGCAGTTTTTTAAGTCAAAGATAGATGAGATTGCTGGAAAATGAAGAACGAAGGAAGGCAACGACAGTAAAATGGGTATTTTAGTATTTTTGCTTGGAAGGATATTTTGGACATTACAATTTCAGCATTGCTTTAAGGGGTATTTCAGTATTTTTGCTTGGAAGGATATTTTGGACATTATAATTTCAATTTTACTATTAAATATATGAAAGGATCATTTAGCCTCAAAAATTTTAGTGATGGGTCCATTAAATAAATACCCCTTTGACAAGGTCAATTAAATAAAGACCCCAATAATATATGTAGCATGGATCAAGGATCATATTTTAATAGAAGGAAAAAAATCTTAAACATTCACAATACATCAATATCTATAAGACATGTTAATTGGCATTAAACACCCTCACCTTTAATATTTATTGTGCATAACGTTTTTATATATTAATTTTTGACATTGGTCACCCTCAACATAACTGTTTCCTTGTACAAAAAGTCCATGTTGTCAAGTTTTACTATTAAGTAACAATGGAACACCTAAAGAGACAAAATCTAAAGGGCATTTTAGTCATCTAACATAACTTATATTACAACAAACACAATATTACATTAGAAGATTTCTAAAACCCACAATGAATAAAGAAGAGAACAATGGAAGGCTCTATATAGTATACAAAAACATATTTTAGATATTTTATGCAACGGATAACTAATTCGTCTCATTTCTCATGCTAAAAAAAAAAAGGATGTTTGATACAAGTTGAATATTTTTAAATAGATCCAAGACAAAATTTATATTTAAATAGAATTACATTCGAGATAATCTACACCAAACCAGCCAACCACAAAAATATATATGCACGTGGGGGAACAAGTGGTTGGAAACATGTGCACTGGCCAAAATGCCCTTTAACTTTTGCGTTTCTAGGTGCTCAACTTTCATTTTACTTGAAAATTTAATGGCAGGGACCTAAGTTTGTGTTGAAGACCGCCAATGTTAAAAATTGATACGTAAAGATGTTTTGCACACTATATGTCAAATGTAAAGATATTCAGCGCCAATTAGAGCTATAAGACAATAACACATCAGTCTTATAACCTATCATGTTAGAACATCTACATTGGTGTTGTTAGATTTAATATCCATATAAACAATAAAGTAGGGTTTTAGAAATTGTCAAGTATCATGTAAGAATGTTAAATTTAGCTATTGATATCTAACACGTTGGTACTGTTAAACTAACCCTTATAATTCAACTTTAAGTTAAAAGTGAGTCATGACTAAATTAATTCAACATATGAACAATATAAAAATAAAGAATATAAATATGATTGACCACTTGAGTTATTAAAATTATTGTTAACTTTAACAATAAAGTTAACAAGCTGTTAAAAAAATTCTTTTAACAACTTCATTAACATTACCAATGTAATTACATTTTTAAATTGTTAACTAATAACTTTACTAACACTCTAATTTAACACTACAAATATGAATGGTCTTATGTTTGATACAAAAATAACATCTGTTTTTCCTTGTTAAGACTTAACTAATGATAATGTAAACCGTGTTTAGCAAGCAATCTATAAAGCAAGTTTTGCTTTAATAAACCACAAGTATCATTTTATTGGTTTTTTTTTACGCCCTTTTTTTGTGTGGAATATTATTTCCATTTTAAGTATATTTTTAAGCTGTTTTCCAATTATACATGAAGCTTGTAACTTGTAAGTAGAAAAAGTAGATTAAACTGTTTAATAAGCCTATCTTCAACTATCAACGAGATATTTACTTAATTACTTTCGTGTAACTTTCAAAGGCGAGAAAGAAACTGAGTAGTGCTATTTATCACTGTCAGATGATCATCATATATATGTTGGTGGCATTAAATTTAAGTTTCATCGCCTGACTACACTAAGCTGTTTCGCAACGTGGTGACAGCATAGCCAGCATAGTTAGAGATCAAATTTTCTACTTGGGAGGCTCGAGAATTGAGAGCTGTCTTTTTCACCATCCATTACATGACTAAGCAACAAGCCTCTAATGCATCTCTGTAACTAAGTCTGGGCATATATTTGAAAAGAGATGGCCGACCGGACAGCAACATGCATAATAATAATAATAATAATAATAATAATAATAATAATAATAATAATAATAATAATAATAATAATAATAATAATAATAATGACAATTTCCTCAAACTGGTGATGATCATAAAAAGAATCGAATTCTCACAACAATTTCCTTTCCTCCTTGCGTGAAAACAGCAAGTTTGAGCATCTAGACAAGCATGAAGTACTTTTGGTGAAAAGCTTCAACAAAATTAGAGATGGGTCATAATTAGTTACGCAAAAATGTTTAAAGGAACTCAATGTCAGTCAGTTGTCAATAACAAGCTTCTTAAAATAAACCTCAATGGAGCACTGCATAGATGATATTGTTCCGATGGTTTCCCTTGTGAAGGTGCCCATAGAAGAGCTACGACTGCAGGTAGCAAGCAAATAGAATTATGATTTATCCGGGGGCAAAAAAAATACGAGAACTACCTCCCTCAGCGAGTACATAGAACCAAATTCCATAATGTTGGATTCATTTGTGCTTTCAGTAATGTATTTCGATATCAGAATCTCTAGTTCCTTCAATGTCAGAATCTGTGTGAATTGCTTTGAGCATCCTCTTCAATGAACTGCACAAGTAATTCAGAAATCCAGACTCATGTACAATAATCAACATCAAAGCATGTATGTCATTTAGAAATGCCAGAAGCGCCACCCCTAAGCCTCTGCATCTTCTTCACTCCATGCTTAATTGAATATGCTAATATTATTAACATAACCAGACCACTGCATGAAGAAAATAGACTTGATTGAAAAAATGAAATAAATGTTGCAATACATAGCTTGTTTTAGATCTTTGCCGATAAACATTAAAATTTCACTGAATCCGAGCTACAAAACACATCAAGACTTGGACTTCAATGAAAGAAAGAGGGAAAAGGAAATGAATTAATATTTCTCGTAGTAAATAGAACCCTATAGGAATTAAAATGGAAATTACCACGTCATATACACACTGAAACATAAATATGAATTAGTTTCTAAAATTTGAGTTGAGTGTTTATCCTAAAGTTTAGCATCTCAAATCTCAAATTAATCCTAAACAGGGCAGTGAGACATGCTTGAACTTGAATCCTTACTTGAGGAGGTCGAGAGGAAGTCCCAAGGATTTCAATGCCAGAAGAAAATTTTCCGACTGATGCTAGCTAGCGAACTGAGATCAAGCTTCGTAATGCCAATCTTCCAAGCTTCCAGCTTCAACATTTTTCGCGGCCATTAACAGACAGACACTGCATACGCAAGCCAAGAATTATTCTTTTTCTCCATGCCGAATAACACTTGATGCTTCTGACACTGTGATAAACATCGAGACATTGTTAAAGGAAACTATGCCAAAAATGGAATGTTTGGGAAAGCTATTCAAAAGCTACTTAAATCTACCTTCTTCTAGTCTATTGCTATTAAAGCTTATGCATTTCATCCCATATTTGTTAGAATTGCCTGAAATTGTAATCCGGAAAAGGGTCTCCTAATAATAAAGATACAAGTATGAAGTATTCCGTAGGAAAATAGACTTGACGAGAAAATGGGAAACTAAAAATGGGATTAAGATATGTGGTAAATAGAAAATACAGCAAGACAAGCATTCCATTAAAACAGAGAGGGAAAAGGAAAGGAATTAAGATTTTTCATTCATAGTAAACTGAACATCAATAGGAACTAAAACATCTCGAAACATACAAATGAATTAGATTCTATCATTTGAGTGTTTAGTGTGAAGTTTAGCATCGAATTAATTCTAATCAGAGCGATGAGAAATGCTTGGACTTGATTTCAATCTTACTTGAGGAGGTCCAGAGGATGATCCAAGGATTTTTATGCAGAAATGGATTATGAATGATGCTGACCCCAATCTCAGCTAATATGATTTCTGAGCATGTAATCTCTAAGTTTCCGAGCTTCAACATTATTTACGGCCATTTACAGACGTACACTCTGGATACGAGACAAGGACACACACACACACACACACTCCCCCCCCCCTTTTTCCCCCTCTTTTTCCAACACAGATGGAATTTTCTCCTTGGATGATGCTGCGACTGTGAGAAAGAAAAGCATGGAAAATTTGCTAAAGAAAACTACACAAAAAAGGAACGTCTGGGAAGATCTCAATAGCTAATCTATCCCTTTCTAAATCTATTGCTAGTAACGCTTATGCAGGTTGTCGCATATTTGTCAAAGAAACTAAAATTGTAAGCCAAAAAAGGGGTTTCCTATTGAAGATATAAATATGAAGAACTGGGAACATCTTAAGTTTCAGTATGAGTTAATATGGTGCTTGAAAATGCATTATCCCAAGTTCAACTTTCTCCCCAAAAATCAGACAACATGAGTTGACAGATAAGGTAAATTTGCTGAATCTAAGTAGAAAGGAAAAAGTACATTCCATTTTGTAACCAAATCATTGTATGAGTAAGAGAGTACAGACGGAATTGTATGAGTAAGGAGTATAGACTCCGTCTGTGGAACTTTGCTGTTGTTGAGAGTGTGAATTTATCATTGGTAGCATATATTTCCCACTGAGACATGAAAACAATGGTTTGGTTGCAACCGATCTGATATTAATAGGCAGCTGATTGAATTCCTCGAAAACAATGGTTTGGTTGCAATGCAATACATGATATTAATAGGTAGCTGATTGTATTCCTCATAACAGATGCAGCAGATGGCAAAGACGCATGTTCCTTGTCATAAGAGGATGCCCATTGATACTTGGACCTGCTGGTTTCAGGGTTAGTTGTTATTAGAAAATAATAAATTGATGAAATGTGGAAAACTGAAGCAATGTTGAGATGATAGTCAGACAAGAAATTGAGATCGGAAGAGCGTCGTGTTCACATTCATAGAGGTGCATCAGGATCTTGGATGTCATGGTCATTAATTTTGACGTGGGGAATCTGAGCGATGATGGGCCAGTAGTCTCCTTTGTTCTTCAAACACCGTTGCTTAAGAAGCGGGCATTTGGATATACTGAGAAAGGAAAGCCTGTCAAGCAGCTGGTCTTTCAGAGGCAACTCCTGAAGCTTTGGGCATCTGGAAATGCTTAGATGTTGAAGAGAGCAGAGGTTTTGGCAGCCTCTAGGCAGGGCTTCCAGTTTCGGCAGGTTATCCAACACTAAATAAGTAAGAGATGGAGGAAGCAAATAATGTTGATCATCATGCTCCTCATCGTCGTCATCATGACCTTGAAATCCGAAGTGACTAAGAGAGTTGAATTTATGTAGTTCCCAGACTCCCAGTGACTTGAATTTCCCACATTTAGATATTTTAAGCAAGACTAGATTTGGTGGAGTGTTCCCTTGGGGAAAGGGCTCTATCAACGAAGGACAATCATGCACCGCCAAGTGTTTAAGGGACAAGAGTAAATCCATCCGATGAGGTAACGACCTGAGATTTTGGCAACAATGTATCTCAAATTGCGAGTGGGCAAGCTTCCTGGAAACACTTCTAGATCTTTACAACCAAATAGATTTAGTTGAATGACACATGAGTAAATGTGGACAGACCCCAATAAATTTGTCAAAATGAAATTCGCCCAACTTCCAATAGTTAGATGTTCAAGTGAGGCGCTGCAATCCAAGGGACCCCATTCAATCCTCAATTGCTGGAAACAAGATATATTGCGGGGCGACAATTCCGAACCTCTACAATGCGATGTTTGAAGGTTTTCAATGACTGGAAGAAGATCAATTCCTTGAAGGCACAATTCCTTGGGACATCCTTCAACGATTAAATAGACGACCAGGTTGACTCCGTTTTCTTCACTTGCCCATTGAGTCACGAAGTCCTCACTATCGCAAGCACCAAAAGTACGAAAAGCACCAACCACGAAATAATCAGGAAGAGGTCCCAACATTTTGCTTTTGGAATTCACCTCTGAACGGTCAAAACTCCGGAGTTCTAAATTGCACATATGTTTTAGGGGTAATTGGCGCAAAAAGACTTTAACGTTTGAGGTTGTTGTGCAAAAGGATCCTATCATTTTTACTTTGGTAAATTAGACCTTAATCTATCACTGTTCATACGGAAAAGGATCTTATCGTTTTTGTCTTGACAAGTTAGACCTTAACCTATCTCTATTCATGCGACAAATGACCATCCGTCTCTTTCGGTTGAAACTCCCACTAACTCGTGCATATTCTTCCACATCCAGTAGCTTGACAATGATATTTATATCTTTTAAAAATTATAATATGTTTTTTTCGCATCTTATAATATCATATCTAATTATTATTGTTGTTATTTATTATTATTATTATTATCATCATCTTTTGATATATTAAAATTTAGTGCTGATTTACCGTTAGATTTTTAGTCGTATTAGGAGATGATATGACATGTCAAATAGTACATATCTAACACATCACATATGCCGTCTGATAGCATATCATTTTCATATTTGAACCCCATGATTTATAAAAATTAACATAGATGAACCTCAAATATGCCGTCAGACATTTATGTGGTGTGTTAAATATGTACTATTTGACACTTCATATCATTTTCTAATATGACTAAATATCTAATGTTAAATCAGCACTGAATTTTAATATATCAAAAGATGATCATTATAATAATAAATAATAACAATAATAATTTGATATGCTATTATAAGATGTGGAAAAAATATATTATAATTTTTAAAATATATAAATATCATTGTTAAGTTACTGGGTGTAGAAGAATATGCACGGCTTAACGAGAGTTTCGACCGAAAGAGACAGAGGGTCCTTTGCCGCATAAATAGTGATATGTTAGGGTCTAATTTGCCAAGACAAAAACGATAGGGTCATTTTCTATATGAATAGTGATTGGTTGAGGTCTAATTTGCCAAAGTGGAAACGATAAAGTCCTTTTGCACAACAATTTCAAACGTTAAGGTCCTTTTGCGCCAATTACCCAATTTTTAAAATATATAAATATCATTGTCAAGTTACTAGGTGTGAAAGAATATATACGAGTTAACGAGAGTTTCGACCGAAAGAGACGGAGGGTCCTTTGTCGCATGAATAGTAATAGATTAGGGTCTAATTTGTCAAGACAAAAACGATAGGGTCCTTTTCTGCATGAACAGTGATAGATTGAGGTCTAATTTGCCAAACTGAAAACGATAGGATCCTTTTGCACAATAAGCTCAAACGTTAGGGTCCTTTTGCGCCAATTACCCTATGTTTTAGAATCGCCTCACCACATTGCCTAACAGATCGTTTGCGAAGTGATGGTAGAGAGAGATTTGGAATCTTTACCAATTTTGGACAGTCAAATAGCCCCAAGTTACAGAGCCGAGGAAGTGTGATTACAGAATCAGCATCTGCCTCATTTGCCAATCCGTGCCATTCCTCCCAATTTGCCATGCCACCAAACTTCAAAACCTCCAGTGAGGGAAAAGGTAATTCTCCCTGGCCCTCTGTTCCCAAAAAATTCGCCACCAATCACTTTCACTTTATCCATGCCAGAAATTCTTAGTTTTCTTAAAAAAGGTAGTCGACCTAATGATGGCAAACTCGTGCAATTTCTACACGACTCAAAGCTTATCTCTGCCAACTTAGAGAATATTAGGTCTCCAATCCAATCAGATAAATTTGCACCCATGTAAAACTTAATTTCAATACACGTAAGCTTGAGTTGATGAATCAGCAAAACTG
>CAVNYN010260699.1:0-15334 GCA_963692815.1 Nyctanthes arbor-tristis
CTTTGAAAAGAATCCCTTACCATATATGGAAGGATTATAGCTTGAAAGATAGCTTTAATTGGGAAATATCAAGGCTTTAAAGATACTTCTTCACGTGGATTATTCGAAGAATATTTGAAGTGGGTAACCTAATACTTTGATTCCTTTTCTACATGCATAAAGTTTTGATAAGATAAGTGTGTATTTGATTGATGATTTTGATGAGACAAACATGGATTTGAATGCATTATTATTGAAAGAAAGATTGGTTTATTGCATTTGTATCGCTAGTTAATGCCTACCCGTTTTGTATTGCTTTGTGATTATATGACCTTAGCCATTCTGAATTGTTTCCTGCACTATGACCTATTCAATGATATCGGAATAGGGGAGATTAGTGTGGAGTTTGTTTTGAATTGGAATCTCGGTATGGGTCTACCGGGGTTCATTGTGGATCCACTTAATTGAATTGAATCTGGCTCGCACCACGGGTAGTAGTTTAACTAGCGATAGGGCCCTTTTGTGCATTGCAAAGCTTTGTACATGCAATGTATTTTCTTGGAAATGAGTTTCCTAAATGAAAGGTGAATCAAAGGATTATGTTATTCACTGAATACGTTGTACTCACTCCCCATTTATTACAATTTTTGTAGATAATTGGAGTTATAACAATTGAAAGGCAGGGCAAACTGGGAGTTGGATCGTGCTCGCGAATGGGAGTAGAGTTGGTGTAAACCTGTTCTTGAAATTATCACGAATTTAATACTTTTATACCCACCGCTATAGTATATATATTTTTACATCTTATAACATATAAGAAAATAGTGAGTTATAATATTTATATTGATTTGAGCTCTACTTCTCACTGTAAAAGTTTTCTAATGATTTGGCCCACCTTGGTAATCAATGAAATATGTTTATTAATACAATTTCTTGTGTTTTTATATTTCTTGAAAAACCTATCTTAAATGTTTGTTCAAAAGATTGACGATTTGTTAACTTATGTAATTATCTTTGTCTATTAAACTTTGTAAGATAAGATAAATTGAATTGTTTCGCACGTCCCGTCCCCGTTATTTGAATAAAAGCTTCCGCTACAGAATTTGTAAATTTCCATAAGATATTAGGATATATTGTAAAGTTAGCGGGAGCGTGACAAGATCATTCTTACTCAGACAAAGAACTAGTAGCCTTAACTAGTGTGTGTGCTACTTGTTTGGCCGATCTCCTAATCCAGTTAAAATTGATTCTTGGGATGTCATTTGCTAGGAGCCGACAATCTTCAATAATCATTCCAAAATAAATAGGAGCTGTCTACTTCGTTGTGTTGTAGAGTATTGTAGACTAAATGTGCATCCATCTCAATAATATTAACCTCAGGGAATTGATACTTCAACAAGGAAAGAGCCTGACGACCTCTTAGAACTTCAGCAATAAGTGGGTCTGTGATGCTCGCCATCAGCACAATCTTGACCGCAACAAAAGAGCCCAAATCATCCGCACAATAAGACCAAGACCAATCTTCTCCTAATGATTAAAAATATCTGCATCAGTGTTAATTTTGAATGAACCAGCCATAAGTAGTTGCCAATGATCGATATCCAGTTCATTGGGAGCGAAGTTGGAAGGTAATGACCGCGTATGAACATCATGCCATTGTTGTAAAACTATGTAAAATCTCAATTTCTATTAAAACTATATAACTTAGAACCCTAGTTGTTGCCCTTACAAAGTACGTACTTTTCCCTTTTTTTTTTTTACTTTACTTTTAGTCGATAACTTAATTGAATCATATTTTTTTTAATATAACCATAACTAAACCAAACCCAAAACGAATGGTTATTTTCTCAAAAAACCATTGGTTTTGGGTTTGGTTTAGTTTTCGTAAAACTATAACCAAACCACACGCAGGCTTAAATTGTATTATGATTGAGATGTGGTAATTACATATTGCGTCGTGTGTGTCAATTTTGAAAAATAATACCAAATATTATAATTCATCTACATTGTAATTGGTTGAGAAATGACCCTTAGATTTTGACATGATTTGATTTGATTTTTTTTTCAACGTACTAGTACAAACCCCTTTATCTCAATTCAATAATATAAGGAGTACACATGCATATAGAATTATGTCCAATGGAGGCTAGTGCCATATATATACACACACACACACACACACACACACACACAAAAAAGACCCCAAAACACACACACACACAACACCAAAAAGAAAAAAAGGAAGAGTCACAAATGCATCAATAAATCCCATCTTCTAGTTCGCGGCGATTTCATGGTCGTGTTACATCATTAATTAATGCAAAATATTTAAAATTGCATCCAAATGCTCCATCATGCCTTGACACAGCAGTTGAAATAGCTGAAGATGCTTCTCCTTCCCAGTAAGTACCACAGAATTCCCATGGAATTTAATCAAATTTTGGTCGTTCCTAAGGTTGATATTACATGATCAAGAGACGAGTGAACTTACCGTGGGAGAATGGTTCGGGTGATAGTTGTAAGGACGGAAATGATCATTACGAGCAGGAATCGAATTTTTGGTGTTTGAAGGGATGAGCTCTTCCTCGTTCCCAATACTGGCTCTTGATGCATCCACCCTCTTGTTCTGTTTCCTCATCTCTCTAAGTTTTGAGAAATCCATAGAGTAGTCGGGCAACGCTCCCTTTTGATCCCAGTCCCCAAACTGGGGGACTGATAGCCATGCTGCATTCGTCTGCAAAGAAAAAACCGAATGTTTTACACTCATTCGCGATCATATAAAAAGATTATACAAAGTTTTTCTTTACCTCCTTGCGCTCTTCCATTTAATCAACAAGTCTTGGATTTTCTTGGAAAGAAACAGACCCTTTCTTCCGCACAAATGGACTAACTGATAGGATGACACTTCAAATTTCTTGATTTTGAACAATGTAAATATTGGAGAATGGAATTTAGAGTTGAAAGAGAAAACCCAGAAAGAGAGTTATATATGTGGAGATAGTGGCAGGCTACAGAAAGATGACAGCACACGTAGTGTAAGTGTAAATATTATATAACATATCCCACACGGTTTGGCTTATTATCTCCAACTGGAGTTTGCCCTTTTCAAGCTTTGTACTAGCTGTGATTTCTCAAAGACAAGAAAGAATCTTTTGTATTAATGGAGAAGGAAAAAGACAAGAAAAGCCAGCCCTCATCAGAAAAGGGCAATTCGATTAATAATATATAGTTCGCAATCCACTTTGCATAAATTATTTGTTTGGTTTTGTCCACTCCGTTAAACTAAAGAGGCACGTACAAAATAACGCTATTTTGTCACCAATACAGTGATGATTACCTGTGTATATATAGTTCCAGTGACATACAAGGTCATGCAACTTATTAGTGGAGCTCCTCATTTATTGGTTAAATAGTGATATTGCTCAGTATGGTGATCATTACTTACTAGTATTATAAATAGCATTATTATCCGAAGAGAATCGTAGAGTTGATTATTTACTTTAAGAGACGTGGTACAAACTTTTGTATATACTGTTTGATCATGGTGAAGTTTTGCATTCTTCATAACCATATATCAAAGTGTAATTTTGGGAATATTAACCTTGATTTCAAACGCTCATTTGAGCTTTAAACAAAAATGAACTTCTAATTTGAGTCTAATGAGTTGTAGTATCGTATTAAGGTTAGGCCCTCCGAAAGAGGTTGTCATTTGTGCAAGTCTTTCAATAGAACTAACACGGTTCCGTTGTTTATCACTTTTTCCCACTTGTACAAAATACTGAGACTCATCACTTTTCTTTCAAATCAAATGTTGCATATATAGACACCTCGAACCAATATAGGCTCCGTAGGTAATTAGTCATATGTGAAGGGAAAAAATCAGTGAACTGTAAAGTTGTATAGATGCTTTGCTGCACAATAATACCTGCCTAATATTGTTAAAAATAAAATAAAATATTTAAACTTCTAAATAAAAACAAAGACTAATAAAATGATTGGAATGTTCAATCATCATCCTTTAAATTGGTAAGTGAATAGAATAAAGAAGATATACCATCATGATTAATCAATGATCTTATTTCATTACAATTATTTTATACCATAAATTGAAAGACAATGAAAACCATTATACATGAACCTGCAAAGGGGAAACCATTAAAGAACAAAGAAAAACATCTCCCATAAGTCATGTCTCAGCCAACCAATTTATTTGTTTAAAAAAAAAAAAATCACCTACCTTCTTATTGCCGTCTCTCCCTTCATATTATTACATGTTAATTGGCTGGCACATTATGATTGGACAGTGGGACCGGTAAGAATATTTAGTAGTTCTCTATTAAGAATTGTTTGTAGGTACAAGGTTGTTGGCAATATTATATCATCAAGATGCATAATAATTCACTAATTTGTCTAGATTAAAGAGATCCAAGTCATCATATTAATCTACCAAGACACAGTAAACGAAGAACTGCAGAAAATCAAAGGAAACAAATGCATGGTGCTCCTTCCAGGTTATAAACAAGTAAATTTTACAGAGTTTAACACATACTAATTAGAAAGCATTGATGGGGCTCAAAAAATGAATGGAACAGTTCATCTCGGAAAACAGCATACCTTTTCAATATGTCCATGAGACATTCAGTCAACTGAACAAATATTGAGATCTTCATACATTAATATCTGTAAGCTTTGATCTCGCACTACATATCTCTTGGTAGCCTGTCAGTGCAAATCGTGGGATATTATAATTGTCGGGGGTCGACGTTGGCTTCTGCGGATATAGTGTGGGAGGTGGTGTCAGGTTGTACTGAGCCGGTAGGGGAGGAAGCATGTTGTACTTGTAAGGTTCGCCGCTAAAACTGCAATAGAGAGAAGATGCATATTAAGACGGGCACAAAATAACCAAACCAGGTACTCTAGCCTTCCAGACGTTTGTATTTTAGAAATTTCATGCTTCTGTAAATCAATTAACACTGAAGATCATGATTTTATGTCTTCCCCATCAGCAGTGAATAGAAATTCAAGTTCTTAGGACAAGACAGATTCTACACTGGGAGCATGGTCTCAAGGAGCATGACAAATCACATTTTTCTTATCATTTACTTCCTTATTTGAGGATATGGCAATTCCTTAATTTTCATTCAGGGGACAGATCACATTATTTATTTATTTATTATATTAATACAACTGAGAGCGGTGTATATTTAAAAGAAAAAGGAAACCGAAAAAAAGAACAAGAAAAAGAAAAAGAACAGTGATAACAAGAAAGAGCATTTTGTTCCCAATAAACACATGATATCAAGGAAATAATGTACAGCCAAAGAATAGCCAACTATATTTTTGGAGTGCTAGGAGCGGTAAAAGCAGAAAAATATTGGCAAGGAATCGTTACATCATAATATGTAAGACCAATTTACAAGCTTTTACTAAAGAATATACCACAAGATTCTCCGGCATTGTTTTCCCTCTCATACCTGGAGTTATTGTTCTGCTGATCCCCATCACTTGAAATTTCACTTGATTGTCCAAGTGGCCTGTGAATAGAGATAGACCAAGGGCTTGCGCCAGGCAATTCATCTGAAAAATATCTTCGCCGAATCAACTGCACAAAATATGCAGAAAATTTAGACCAGAGTCTCATAAACAAATCAAAGTTCAGTTGTATGTCTATGAGTAGAAAAAACACCGACCATTCGGAAAAATTTAATCACTGCTTCTTTGTCATATCTGGCTTCTTTAGCAGCCTGTACCAATCAAAGGACAACTCTTAGGTTAATCTAACGAAAGGATACACAAGATAAGCTGTCTCACTCTATTGCAATTAGATTTTTTGTTTTTAAATTAAAGATAGAATCTTATTGCCAAACATTGAGGAAAAGAACTCAACTGAAATACAAAGAGCACAAGGCCCACTGGACTTGTTGGAGTCAAAGAAAACAAAAGACAGAGAATAAAGACAAAGACTCCAACAATAAAACAAGGGGAAAAATAATCAAAGCCCAAAGACACAAGCCTAACGGGAAAGAGGAAACAAAAGCAAACATTCAACAAGGAGAGAGATTGTCTTCAGATTGAGAACCAGCAAGTCAAAGCAACAGGATTGCAGTGCGAAAGGAAGCAAAACTAAACTCCAACAATAAAAGGATCAGTGGTTGGACAAAATCTATTGCAATTAGATTGTGCAAAGACATCATCATAGCCAAGTTGATTACCAAAAACTAATCATAGAACCTAAGATTGAACTTAAAACCATTTATGTTATTATTACAACATGAACAAAGGTAACTTTTTGTATGCGAGGAAAAATATACAACATTAAAAACTAATCAACTCTTTTCTTACCCTTCCTGCATTGTGGTGTTGGGAAAAAAACTAGACAATATAATGAACAAAATCCAACAGTATCCAATGTTCTCTACCAAATATGCTATCCATGTAAGTCAGACTTGAACCACTTTGACCTAAAGTATCTTTTAGCCCCTGATGTAGTTTTAGCAGAGGAATTTCTGTACCAACAATGTTCACACTGATGACCAAATAACGTCAAAATCAATCTTATTCTTACTGCTAGAAGGCAAATCAATCTTATTCTTACTGCTAGAAGGCCACCACTGCTTGGGAAACTCTCCTTCAGCGGAAGTTCCTCGCTTGATGGAAGTAGTCCTTGCTTCTCAACCCACTGGCGAGCTGCATCAACGAGATTTCCGCTGCTTCCTCTTGTATTCTCTTTTGCAGCAATATCTGCTTTGTTACCGATAACAATATAAGGAACAGGAAGGCCACCTAGACCTCCAGATGCTAATGGAGCTGCGAATGTTCCACCCACTGAAATCTCAGCTGCCCATTTCTGCAAGCTTGTCTTAGTCCTCTTTTGTGAAAGATCATGAACAAAGATTACACCTAAAACCAAAGTTCAGGAGAGGAAGCAATGATTCTCATCAGGAATATTACAGGTTAAAAAATTTACATGGAAACCCGCGCCAAACACAATTCAGTTTGGAACAAGCAACAGACTCATAATTTACCATTGATTTGCGAATAGAACAGTGGTCGGCAATCTTTATACCTATCATGTCCTGATATATCCCAAAGTTCAATAAAAAATTCTCTCTGTGTATCACCTTTTATGCTCTGTGAGGAGCTACCAGAAGTTCCATAGGTAGTATGCTGCATTAAAGGAACTGGAAAATATCAACAAAGATTACATCTAGTTTTGGCCATTAGTCAATTGTGAAAAACAACTTACTAGACTTACCTTCACGCTGACCATGCAGCCAATTGTCTGAGAGGGGCGAGCAATGGAAGAACCTTTTACAATCAGATGCACAAGAGAGGTTTTACCAACTCCTACAAGAAGATTGAGAGTTCAACGAGTTCTGTAAAATGAATGATATTGGCTTTACGTTTTACCCCGTACAACTAGAACTCAACTTTTTAAATCTTTGATCCAGAAAACCCAAAAGAGTACTAACAAACATTCTAGTGGAGAGACAAATGAACTGTTGCACTTGTCTGAAATGTTGACCCCTGGGCAGTATAAAACATAATCACATGACAATATTCCAGAAAATGCTTTCTGAATGATATCCCTGAGACACTGATCACTGATGATGCACAAAAGCGGCTCCTAGAATACATAATTTTTAGAGTGCAATATTCAAAACAACGCATGGGATGTTTTGAATATTGCACCTAGGAGTAACCATCTACAGGAAAATTATAGGATCCAGAAACTGTACTAACTAGATGAATGTGTTAATTTTTTTTCAGTTATTGGTCTGCATGGACATAACATAAAGGGAATTAAAAGCATCATATATCATCTGTTTCTCTGGGATACAACTCATTTTAACTGTAAACATCATGCCCTTCATTGATCCTAATTGATCACTAGCCCAAGCATTAGAAGGCTTAATCTACTCTTTCTAGATTTCAGTGAGATCAAAACCATTCCCTAATATCACCAAATTCCTCTCTATACCTTCTATCACAGTTCACCCATAATAATCTTCCTATATTGTAAACATTACAAGCATACTCATTGCAGACAAAGCCTTCTACTCAGTATATACATCATTCCTTCCCATATGAGTGGTTGTTGTCCAGAATCTATTTATTTACAGTGTATAATTCTGTAACATATAACTATTAATTAGCATATCACCACAATGCACTAAGTTATTTCATTTTATGTTAAAGATAATATTTCATCAGCAGTATGCCAAAACCACAGGGTAAGTAGCATGCAATTCCAAATTGCATATCTTAGGCAACATAGAGCTTTTTCAAGGGAGCTTGAGAAAAATCTGATGTATTGGAGGTTGATTTTTGGGAGAATTTCTTGTAGGGATGTAAAAAAGATCATTGGACAGTGTGAAAATTTTTTTCCTATAGAGAAAATGTGGTTGGGATTAAAGTTTGACTTGTTGATCAGCTTTTGATTTATAATTAAGCTCTCTAGAACAAGCTCATAAAGTGAAGCATCAGGTACCTACTAAATATATCTTTTTCATGTTGCTCCATAGTTCTCATGTATGCTGCCATCTCTGTGCAAATTAACTCTAAAATCACATTTCTAATCTGATAGTATTGTCTCTTCAAGCATTTTGCAATTTAAACTTTTGTCCCTTTAGATATTGATTAAATAAGCCAAGTATGTTATCAATTATCACAACCATTTATTAAAAAATTATTGAAAATTTAGGAGGTTTAAAATGTAAAATAAAGTGGTCACTAACCGGTAACTGAAAATAAAAAAACACAGGATACCGCTGATGGAAGATTCATGCCAAATCAATCAAACCTAAGGCTTTTGCAACTGAAGTTAGAATGATATAATACACACTCCAAAGAACCTATAGATGAGGAATGCAACCTATTCCAACGTAAATAAAAGAATGAAACCAAGTCCAGTCTAAATAGTCCATATACATTCTCCTTCAGATATGCCTTCTATTATATTCCTATTCGGTTTGCCTTTGAAAAAACACATACTTAAAGAGTATTAAAGTAGTCATTTAATTATTTTATTGGAAGTTCGTTCAACCCTTTCCTAGAGTTGATAATCCGTATCTTGCAAAAACTTTTACCTTGGCCACTCATCTCGCTTTAGTCTTTTCTATTTTACCTTTTTGTCATTTTTCAGGTGTCTTACGCAAGATCCATCTTTGCTTGGAGCTAGAGTTGGGGATTCGGTGGTGCAATTTACAGGTTCTCTTCCTTGTGTTTTCTTTACATTGGAACACTATACTACACTTCCCAACTTGTAAGAATTTGATTATGATGGACAATAATAGAGTTCACAAATCTACGTTTTGTTTTATCTTGAAGTCAATATCAATTAAATATGAAATCATGCACAGTTAGACCTAGAAGAATTGAACAGTCAGTCACCTAGGATCCTAGTTGATAAACATATCTGTCCAGCTTAGTGATAATCAGGCCAGCCATTTAGCAAAATAATGATATTTCCAAATAATATATTTGGACCTGCAGAACCTAATGTTCTTCTAAAACAATGTGAATTCAGCCTTCTTGGCCAACACTATTTTAGATCTCTATTACAATTTCTACCCTCAAAACTAGCCAGATGTCTATGAATTCTATCCTGATAGCATAAACCCAGAGCGTCAT
The DNA here is from genome assembly GCA_963692815.1 of Nyctanthes arbor-tristis. Classification (NCBI taxonomy): domain Eukaryota; kingdom Viridiplantae; phylum Streptophyta; class Magnoliopsida; order Lamiales; family Oleaceae; genus Nyctanthes; species Nyctanthes arbor-tristis. The sequence goes on from CAVNYN010260699.1 coordinate 9,613, forward strand.
TTCAGTTGTCTTCTAATATATGGGACTTCCACCTACAGCATTTTCCGCGTGATTCTAGCTCCAATACAGAAGAAAGTGGAATTAAAATTGCACACTTTCCTTTTCTCATCTATATTGTTCCTTCTAAATTGTAGAATAATACCGTGTAGTGGGGCATGTTCGGTAGTGTAAATTGTCCAAATGGGGCGGGTTTAGTGAAGTGAGTTGATCAATAACAGATGACACTAAGGCAAATAATTTGTCCTTTTGTTAATAGTACCCTCCAACACCGAATACAACAAACTTTAGGTCCCCATCTTGACATAGAATATTCTTTAATCCCAGACCGGAAGCTACTACTAAGACACAGCAAAATCATCAAATTTCCATCTAAAATTCTCCAACCTCAAGGAAATACCAGCTTCAATTGACAACATCAATAGGATAAACCACCTCATCCTGTCCCAACCTCAATCCTTACCAATTGAACAAATTAATTAATCCACGTATATAAAGAAGAGGTAGAACTGAAAACAATAGGATTTGAGTTACCTGAATCTCCAACAACAAGCACTCTGACTTGCCCGCAAGGAGGTCCACCATTGTCATTGTTCTCCCTTTCCTTTTCCTTCCAAAACATATTTCCTTCCTCAAACACCAAAAAGTTCACACACCAAGTAAACTTTCAAATGCGTCGCACGTTAGAAAAGAATTCCAACCAAAACCATGTCACACCGACAGTGGGCCAATAGCAGGAGTCGGTTTCAAGAATCAAGCATTGTGAATCCCCATGTGCGAAAAATGTTTAAAATACAAGGAAATAAGATCTGAAAGCTTAAAACAAGGCTGTTCAATATTATTTTACACTCACAAAAGATGGGACACTGTGCATGTATATGCAGAAATGACAGGGTGATCTGGGTAGAAGAGAGTTGAGTCGCGACGAAACGGAATCATTCGAATGAAAAATTTGTTTGATCTCATATATGATATATTAACATATCCCTCGCGCGCAATGTGAGTAAAATTTCGACTGTTGAGGTGCTACAAATTTGGTTATGTAGCATGATTTGCTCACACAACTCTTGAAATTGGGAAAAAATTTTAGTATTTTAAAAGCGTACCTACCTCATCTTTAGTGTGCCAAATTAAGAATTTACATATATATATTCAAGAGCTAATTTTATTGTATAATTTGAGTCTAAACACAAAAGTAGGCCCTTGAATCTTGATTGGTATTATTGGAGTATAAATTTTTCCCTTTGAAATTGTGTAATTTTTAGGGTTAAAATATCCAAATATGTGCTCATTTAATTAAGAATAATATTATTTATTTAAACTAGAGATCAATCACTAGTCCACTTGACATTTTCTTGTTGGATATCTAGTGAGTAGATGTCTCCATGTATTTATAATATTTACTGATCTTTCAATGTAAAAATGTCAACTAAATTGAAGACAGATCTCCAATCTAGATAAGTAGCACTACTCATTAATTAATCACGCCTATTCTTCAAAAAAAAAATAATAATAATAAATAAAGATATTTAGCAGGTCTAAGTTTTGAAACTTGTACTTCTCACTTGAGTTAATTAGATAAATACTTACTAATCTTTACAATGGATTACTAGCTATTCATTTACTAAACCCCCCCAGACACACCCCTGCCCAAAAAAAAAATAAAATATATATATATATATATATATACATAGACGAAAAATACACTCATTTATTTATATAAACGATTCTCCATCTATTACTCCCTTTGAATCCTTTAATGTAGTTGCCCATTTGGCTAACGGAGAACTAACATGGCATTGATACATGATTAGATTATGCCTAGTATGAAAACAGTCTTTTTCCAAACACTCCTTCAGAATTAAGTTATAGCTAAAAATGTCCTTCTTGTCCAAAAAATTCCTAAATTCAAACGCAACCGGGTGGAAAATCCCTAATCAAAACCCTTATTTATTTTATACAAGGGATATAGGGAAGGGGAGGGAAATTTAGGGAAGGACATGTGTGGTTTGAACTTAAGACCTCTGATATGAAAAACAAGCATCTTAACCATTAGAGCACAATTCGAACCACCAAAACCCTTAAATTAACTCATTGAAGTTTTCATTATTATTATTAATATAATAATTATTATTAACAGTTGTATCACAGTAGTTAAGTTTATCACATTTCAAATTGAAGGCCTTAGATTCGAACCACACCTGCCCTTTTATATCCCCAGTGTATCAAAAAATTAATAATTATTATTATATACTTGTATATTTCCTTGGAGGTTTGGCCTAATCCCCCTTTCATGTAATAACTTTTTGATATTGAATTAAATAAAAATGTAGGGGTATTTTAAACCCCTCTATTGAGATAGAGTGGAGCTTTAAAAGCCTACTAGTCCCAACTTACAAAATACAAAAAAAAAAAAAAAATAGTGATGATGATGATTATTATCATGTTGATAACAACTGCCAAAGATCTCTGTAATCTAACGACATCTTTGTTGGTTCCTCCCCTGGTCAATACTTTGACTCCCCTTCTTATATACATGATCCCCTTGTAATGTTTCAATACTGTTATTGTACTGGATTCAGACGCCTCCTATTGGTGTATTAAATCATGTTATCCACAGTTAATTACGAGAAGATGTGAATTTAAGGGTTTTGATTATGGAATTTCGAATGCATTTGAATTTTAGAGAATTTATGGTATGGGCAAAAAGGACGTTTCTAAGGAAACGTTTGGAAAATGGTTTTCTTACATCGCACAATCTAACGATATGTTATTGCCACGTCGATTTTCCGTTAAACACGTGTACGATTCCATTTAGGGATTCAAAAAAAAAATGATGGATAGAGAACTTTTATGTTTAGCTAAGTAAATAGTGAGTAATCATTTTTTGTTGGTTTCATGAACAATGGTACCTAAAGGTAAAGATTCGTAAGCATTTATATATCCATTAACCCTCTCACACTTTAATTTATGTCTTTTCACGCACTTTTGCTATTTTCTCCATCTCAAAAAGATAATCCACTATTCTATTTTTATCCTTCTTAAAAAGATAGTTCACTAACCATATTGAGTATGTATTTAATTTTTTTTCATTTATGCCCCTAATTAATTATTATATTGAATGTATTTCGAACAATTAATGAGACATAAGAGTATATGTAAATAAATAAAGCAAAATTTAGTGTTTCAACTATATTAACTATCGTTTCTTAATCTATGTGAAAATAACTACTGAATTATTTTTGTGGGACGGAGAGAGTATTTATTGTACATTTTCACACATACACATGGTGTCGTCTCAATGCTATTTTATACTATATCACATTTTTTCAGAATATATACTCGTTTTGGGTTTTGACTATAACTTCAATTTTTCTAATTGTTTCATTAATAAGAACTCACATCTAAGCATCAATGCGGCTTCTATATATTGATGATTGGAACCAATTCCGTGGACCAAAAGAAAAAGACACATTTGTCTCCGTTATGCTACACAAGGAGAACCAATCGTTAGTTCTAGAATGGGATTGGATTCACAAACATTCTTCGAAACTCGAAAGTTTTCCGCTATTATTTTCACTCTCTTGCCCATGTAAACTTCAGTTTTAAGTTTCTTTTTGATTGATGTAAAATAAGATTTAATTAGACCATATATATGTACAAGAACGTACAGAAAAGTTATAAAAACAATAGATTTAGCAGGATGTTAGCAAAACAATGAATCTTGTCATGTTTATATGAATAGCCCATCAGTTTTCTTTCTACTTCCAAATAAAAATTACTCAAATCAAATTCACATTTACATATTTATCTTATTGAACAAATCATGATTGTAATCCGATATACGAATTACACAGTACAATATACAAAATTACGATGTCTATCCTAAAAATTGTGTAATTTGCTATAGTAAACAAGTCATTGTGATACAGAAGAAGAGAAAAAGAGAGTGAGGATTGATTCCACTAAGCACCCATTATAAGCTATTGCAATAGACCACACATTTTGGGGCTTTTAATGGTTGTGCACTCCTTCATAACTTGTAATCACATAACTTGGGTCCTCCCTATCCCTTTCTACTCTTTTCTTCACATTGCATCCACCAACTGAGCACTTAAAATAGTGCCTATTTATCAAGGAGCACAATCCATTAGTCCTTATCAACCTTAATTAAAGATCCAGCTACATGTCACATGCATCTTGTATATTTTTATATATTTTTCTCTATTTATTTAATTATTAAGCTAATAGTTATGTCAAGTGTAATTAACCATTTAAGTAAGTTTATATTTCGAGATAACTTAACAGAAATACCAAGAACACTGCAAATCATCTAAGTTCAAAAGTTACTATAAAGTCTCTCTATACGTACGTGACAAGAATCCTAGTAATTTGGCCCTAATCGTTCTGCCACACACACACACACACACAACACACAAGTGTATAACATAGAATTTCTCGTAAAGATTTTAATTAATGAGGGTCTAGGCAAACTATTTGATGCTTGACAATAATATAGAGAAAATAGGTACTTGAAAGGTCTAGAAGATTTATTTGGTCTGATTTGGGTAGATTATTTGACGCATGACAGTAATATATACAAAGTGTTTGGTTAGAATTTGGATTATTTGTTGGATTATAATATATTACGTGACATTATTTTATTGGTTATTTTTTGTAAAAAGTAAAAAATTACAGCTTGAATTTTGATTTTTGACTTTTTGAAAAAAGTGAAACCAATGAAATGATGCTGTGTGGCAGATTATAATCCAGAGTATAATCCACTACGGTTGCCAAACACTTTAATAGAAAATATAGAAACCTGAAATCAAGGATACTTGAAGATATATTTGATAAGATTGATGAACAATACTGAATATCATATTTTTTGTGTGTGTGTGTGTGTGTGTCATTTCAGCACTTACCAAGTGGATTGTATGACGCCAAGACCTCAAATAGTGATGTGTGTGTTTTTATGTTGATGTATATGAACAGCTTGTGCATCAGATAGTGCTGTGTGTGTTTTTATGTTGATGTATATGAACAGCTTGTGCAAATAGGGTTAAGTAGCTAGCTAGCTAGTCTCTGTTACAAAGCCTACTTGTTGCTAAGGCGGCCAATAATTAGAGGCAAGATTGAGACATCATGTTTGGTTGAGCTCAAAATGAACTTAAAATCATATTTATGGTTGATTACATATGTTTAAAGAAGTTGCTCATTTATTCATACTTGCAGATTAGTTATCTAACTTTCCACCTGTCACGTACTATATAGATCATCTTAATTTCCTTTTATCTATCTTAATTCTTAATTATATAGTCTTGTTTCTAAACTGATGAGTATTTATTTGTTCTTCTATCAAAATAATTATTATTATCTAATATACCTGGTAACAACTATTATTTTCAATTAGTACCTATTAAATAGAGGTATATATCATTTCTAAAATTTACTTTCTAATTAATAATTTCTGTGTGTCTTTCAAAAGAATAATAATAACAATAATTTCTCCGTTAAAAAGGCAAATAAGCTTAAATAATTGGGGCGGATGGAGATTTACAAGACTGGAACATCACAAGCACCAGTAACTTGCAAGCTATAGTTACATCAAAACAATCACTTACTATTGACTAGAATATTTTGAGATAGTTACAACAATTAATAATGTTTAGCGCATGCTAAGTTAAATAATAATGAGTGGTATACATATGTTCAAATATTTTAG
>CAVNYN010260713.1:0-16891 GCA_963692815.1 Nyctanthes arbor-tristis
GAAGAAGTATCTTTAAAGCCTTGATATTCCCCAATTAAAGCTATCTTTCAAGCTATAATCCTTCCATATATGGTAAGGGACTCTTTTCAAAGGACAAATAGGTATTTTGGCGGGTTTTTATTGGTTTTCTCCTTCCCATGGCAATTTTGGACGAATTTTGAGGTTCGGGAGAGAAAAGGGAAATGGGTTGGAAGAGAAAATGAAACTCTTAGCTTCCTTTATATAATAGTTGGGATTTAACTAGTTTTAATAACTTTTGATTTATGCTAATCACATTGTGAGAAGAGGCGCCAATCATATCATGATAAGTGGTGCAAATCACTTCGTGACAAGTGGCGCGATGTGGCGCCGCACACTTGTCGGGAAATTGCCCAAGAAGTCCTTCCCCTTACATTATCTCTCAATCAAGTCCACGCTCTTTAGTTCATGTCAATTAAGTCATTACACTTTAGTTTATGTCAATTATCAACCAAGATTTTTCTTTAGCGTCAATTCAATAACAATCTTCAAGCAATCTTACAATAATATTCTAGTAATTCTTTTAAAACAACAATTTCGTTGCTTACCTTAATTTGTAGAAATTTTCAGAATGTTACATAATCTATGGAACTTAGCATTATATAAAAAATTTACAGGACTAGGATTAATAGGAGAAAAGGATACCCTAGGAGCAAGAATTCAATTTATAGAGCAAAAACAATAAGAAAAATGTATACAAGCTAATAATTCTTTGAAATATCATAAAGCATATAAAATATTATGTTGTACTAAACTAGAATACAAACCAACTCAATGGGGATGTCACACATTTAGGTCTTATAAGAGAAGAAAATTTTATATGAAAATGAAATTCAAGAAACCCTATAAGAAAACATTTTAAAAGATATAGAATCTTATCTTATCGTATCTTATATATATATTCAAGTAGGATAGTGGTCATATGTAATTTTTCCAGCCAAAACCACTATTCTACTTATATATGCCTCTTTTTTATTTATTTAATTTTAATTTTAATAATATATATACAAATTTCCAAATAATTAAAGTTTCAAACAAATCTCTAATATCTTATATATATATTTTTATTTTATACACCTATAATATACATAATTATAATATATATATATAATGAAAGTTATATCTCAAGTTTGGATTTTCGAGTCGAGAGATTTTTTTTCAAAAATATATAAATAAAATAATAAATACATATATATCTACTCTCCCACTTATATATACTTTCAATCATATATACATTCTAATATTAATTTATAAGTGGGAATCTATATACAGATAAACATTTAAGTTGAGGGGGTACGATAATAATAATATTTGATGATGATGATTTAAAACAAAAATAAAAAATTCTTTTAATTCTTTTTAGAGTGGAAAGTGGTTAAAAATTAATATTACTTCTCTTGGGTCTTTTGTAATAGGAGGGTATGTACTTTTAGATTTTTTAAAAAATGGATTTAGTGAATAGTTATTTCTTTAGAGAAGTATAACACTATATGAGGAGATGCGAAAAGTAATTTATCCAAGAATATATGGTAGAGAATGAATGTTATAAAGAATTCATTTTGATAACTGAATACCATCCACAGTCTTAAATGTTTCTTAGAGTTCTTGCAGTATACTTATTGAATAGCGATATTGGTGTATGATAATTTTCGAGTTACATGCCCCCCGGAGCATAGCTCAGTAGAAAAGACGAGAGTGAGGTAATTTCAACTGAGGGAGTCGCAGGGTGGGAGTCGGATTCCTGCCAGTGACATGGTATAGAATGGGCTCCTTGTAGACACCAGTTTAACAGCAGCTTTTGGATCGTACTCCACTAACGTACATCCTGTTATTTACATCCTCTAGGCTCTGGAGGCGGTGCGGTGGGGCACTTGGGGTTGGGTTTCAACCTTTTTTGGTAATTTTAAAGTTATGTAAATTTTGTATGCTCTCTTTTCCATGATATCTTAGTTTTCATATTCAACGTGAAATTAAATTTATATTACAAAATTTCTCATTAATTTTCATTTTTATTAGTTAAAGTACTGTTCTATAAATGACAATTTAATTAGTTCTGTGTCAAGTGAAAGAATTGTACGCAATAAATTTGTAATAATTATTAGTAACATATGTATATGAGTGAGTAATATATAATAAAATTGTGATTATTTGGTTATTTAAATTATCAAGTATTTTTTGGGCTAATTATTCTTTTTGGTGCAATGCACGAGTATACAACTAGTATATACATTAAAGTAGGATATTAGCCATATACAAGTTTTCCCACCAAAACTACTATCCTACGTTTATATGATTCTTTTATTTTTGTAATTTTATAATAATAACAACAACAACAATAATCCATTATCTTCAGAAAAAAGTAATACTTATCCATTAGCTATTTCGATTAAGTGCCTATTCATGAGATTGATGATATAATAATAAAGTAAAATTAAATCAGTTTCAAAACTTTTACTTTAATTCAATACGATAAATCATACGTTATAAAACCCAGGGCTTTAGTAAACATACTTAATTTATTATTTATTTTTCTTTGGGAACCTATATATGGGTAAAAATTTTAAGTTGACGGGATACAATAGTAATAATATTTGATGATAATAATGATTCAGAATAAAAATAAAAAATTCTTTTAATTCTTTTTAGAATAGAAAGTGGTTAAAAATTAACTTTAGGGGTAAATGGTAAATCATATATTATTTATCATATATTGTAAGGGCAATTATATTGCCACCATGAATTTTTATCTCCACACAACATTGTAAATGCATCACGATTAAAAGACAATTTTAATTAGTACACCACTATCCATTTACACATATACCTATGAATTTAAATCACTATAATCAATATATAAAATCACATCAAAGATTTATATTTCTAAATATATTACATCTAACACAACGTAATTGTTTTATTTTACATTGTTTGTAAGTCAAAATATATACATATTAGATCTTAAATAGAAGCTTTCAACATGAACATTAATTTAAGCTCATTTTCAATTGCAAAATATTTGTAGTTTATAATTTTTTTTAGCAAAAATTTTGTAGTTTATAATTCATAAACAATGAAAATTAATATGAATAAAAAACTTGATTGATAACCCCTGTTCTTCGAATAATAAGTTTTTTTTTCTGGAACTTTTGTTTCTTCTAACTTTTCAAATAACTCAAATATAAATGTATAGATTTTTCAAAACCTCTAATTTAGAACAATTCGGTCCTATAAGATTGAAATTAGATTTTAAGTTAAAACTATTAGTATTATTTTTTTATTTCAATTCAATCACATGTTCTTAAGTAATATTATAAATCTATTTATACTTTATAGAAAATAATATATATTAAAATAAAAAGAAAATGTTAAAATCATTCTTCATGATAAACAAGATCGGAAGAGCGTCGTGTACTAAAATGAAATATTAAAAAAAATTTAAAATCTAAAGTTGTCGAGTTGCGTTATAAATTACAGTTGTGGTAAGTGATTACCTAAAAAAGGGAATTGAAAACAGTAATAATTATTAAAAAGAATTCAAATTAAGATAATTATTATGATTGTGGTGGAAGAAAAAAAAAGATTAAATTCAACAATGATTATTAATGTAATTTTAGCTATGGATATTTAAGTAAATAAATAAATAAAATAGCTTAAAATGTGGTGTTAGAATAAATTTGTGTGGTGGGAATATAATTTCCCTTCTTGTAATATTACTTCACTTATGTCTTTTGTAATAGGAGACTATATACTTTAGATTTTTTACAGATGAAATGCGTAAAATAATTTTTCCAAGAATATATGATAGAGAATGAATGTGGAAAATAATTCATTTTGATAAATAAATATCATCCACATCCTATTGAATAAGAATGTGGGTGTAGGGTAATTTTGGAGTTGTATAAATTTCGTATATTCTCTTTTTTATGGTTTCTTAGTTCTTATACTCAATGTGAAATTAATTTTGTAAAAATTCCTCATTCTCATTTTTATTACTTAATAGTATTGTTCTATAAATGACAATTTAATTAGCTTTGTACTAAGTGAAAATATTGTACGTTTCAATTTGATTCTATTTATGTATATTAGTAACATATGTATATGAGTGAGTAGTACGCAATAAAATTATGAGTATTTAATTTTTCAATTTCTACTCATTTTTCTAGCTAATTATTCTATTCCATGCAACACACGGGTATATAACTAGGTATCATATAAAAGATATTTAAGAAGAACAGAAAATAAAACAAAGACATATCCAAAAAATCTTAGAAATGTAAATATTGTACATGTGGAGCCATAGGACATATATCACCAAAATGATAAAAAAGACAAAAGAAGAATATGATGTAGATATATCTCTAATTGAAAAAGATAATTACAAATTAATACCTATAGAATAAGAAGAAGAATGAGAAGATATTCCTGAAGATGAAGAATTATATGAAATAGAAGAACAATAATTAATAAACATAATAATGGAATTAGAATCCTCTGAGAGTGAATATAGTGAAGAAGAAAGCGAATAAGAAGAATATTCCTACATAAACATGCATTATAAGAGTAGAAAATGAAGCAAATTATCAAGTAGAAGAAAATGAGAAAATATTAACGAAAGATTAATATTTAATCCAAAGAAATTCAAAAAAATATTGAAATTAAAATTAGACGTAGAGAACCAACAGAAATATTTATCATTCTGGCAAAAAGATAAAGTAGCACATGTAGCCATAGTCATCCTATAGACGTAGAAAATATAACAGGAAACACTTTAATACCTATTACAAGTGAAGAAATCATAAAACAAACATTAGATCAATTGAATCATGAGTTACGAAGAAAAGAAAAATATATATTTAAGAGTAGTCCAAAGAATAGCAAATCTTATTTTAAGGAAGGAATAGACAAACCCATAGAATTTTATATAATGAATGATAGAATAACAAGCACAGTAAACGATGCATTAATAGGAATAGTAACATGAAGTTTAATACATCAAAAGGCAAAATTTACAATAAAGCCAAACTTTAGTATAAGCATGAGAGACCAACATAAAAATAAGGTATTAACACTATATTATAAACCAAGAGAAATAGATATGGATCCAGGAAGTAAAACCATGAGTTTAATAATAAGAACAATCTATGCTTTTACAAGCAAACACGAAATAAAATTTAAGAATGTTAAAGAAACCCAGATAATAACGAATATTTAAGAAGATATTAGAATTTAAAACAGCAAGAGAAAATCCAAAAATGACTATACCATAAGATATAACTATGGATTTTACTCATACAAGACTATTAGTTAACCTACAGGACTCAAATATATAATTTGGAAGCAGAATAATTAGTATGAGAAGGAATAGTGACACAAGACAATTTGAAATACTAATAGAAATAAATACTCATGGAAATGGAAAGAGCATAAGGTACTAATTGACACCGAAGCAACTGTATCCTACATAAAGGAAAGAATAACATGTAATATAGAATTAAAAATAACTAAGAACCTAATTCAAATACAAGATTACTTTGGAGATATACATACAATGGAGACTCATGTAGAATTACTTATAAGAATAAAGAAAGAAGTAGAATAATAATAAATATGTATGTTAAACATAAGGGAGAAGTAAATACAAAATTTAATATTAGGTACTGACTTCTTAGAATAGATAAAACCACACCATATACAAAACAATAGAATAACATTAACAAAAAAAAAAATTGAAAATCTAGTGATACCCAGACTATTATGAATAAAATAAAATACAAGGAGGACAAAAACACATATACATACTAGTAAAAATGAACTATAAGGTATGTCTTAGTAGAAATTACCATGTCCTATTTGATGCAGGATCAACATATAATATATTTAAAGAAAATGTCTTACCTCCAAGTATCTGGACTGAAAGGAAAAATAGTGAAGAAAGAATTATATTAGCAGGGTTTAATGATAGCACAAACTTAATAACTAAAGTAGCAAGAAATGTGAAAAATATTGATAGGAAAATGTGAGTTATAGATATCCTCCAATGTATATTGATTAAATGACATGCCAGGAGACATACTATTAGAAAAGTTTCATCAAACAATATTACCCTATCACCATAGATGAGAAAACAACACTTCTAACTACTCTATGTCACCATATTGCTATAGCAATAAGAATCTATGAGCCATATAGTAGAGAAAAATACCTGACATAGTAGCATAGCATGGTGAGGAAAGAACTAAAACAACAAGATTTATGTCAAATAAGAATACGATAAACTTAGTAGAATAACATTTTGACCAAATAATAGTAAAAAATATAATAGAACAATTACTAAATTATCTATTGATAATCCATTGGAAAAATGGGATATAAATAAACCTATGATAGAAATAGTTTTATAAGATGAAACGAAGATAATTAGTATAAAATCAATTAAGCATACTCCAAAGGATTTTCCAGAATTTGAAATGCATATTAAAGACATAGAAAAGAAATTCATAAGGAAATCTAATAGTAAACATGTTACCCCGGCCTTTATAGTAATGAAATATTTAGATAAAAAACGGTGAAAATATAGAATTGTGATATAAATTATAAAAAAGTTAAATAGGTATACTAAAGAGTTGAAACATCCAATCCCAAACCAACATATCTTATTTAACCAACAAATTAAAGGAAAAAAGATATTTCTCTAAATTCAATTTAAATTCTAGATTCTATCGTATAAAGTTAACAATAGCCTTTACAGTACCCCAAGAATTTTATGAATGGGAATGTTTTGCCATTTGGATTTAAAAATAGTCCAAGAGAATTCCAAAGATATATGTATAAGATATTTAATGATAACTATTACTTTATAGCAGTATATATTGATAATGTACTTATATTCTAAAAAACAAGACAAGAACGCATAAAAAATCTTAATATATTTATAGACATAGTAAAAATAATGGTATTATATTATCATCACCAAAAATGGAAATAACTAAACAGAAGGTAGAATTTGTAGGCTCTATTATCAGTCAAGAAGGAATTAAACTACAAAAATATATAGGAACAAAAATACAAGAATTTGATAATCATATTAAGGATAATGTACAATTACAGTGCTTCTTAGGATTTGTTAACCAAACTAGGAAGTATGTACCCAACTTAGCTAAACACTTAACCACTTTACAAAATAAGCTTAAAGGAAACGTAAGATGGACATGGTATAAAGATGACGATGAATAAGTCCAAAAAGTAAAAGATCTGTGTAAAGAATTACTAGAATCAGAATTACCATCTAAAGAATGTGAGTAGATAATAGAAACTGCATATAAAACAGTACTAAAATATAAATATCAAATGAAAAGGAATTACTTGCCGTTAAGATGACAATTTGAAAGTCCGAATTATTTATTGTAACAACAAAATTCAAAATTAGAACTGACAACGCTCAAGTAAAATATTGGCTTACAAAAGAAATGGACCCTACTATAACAAATAAAAGACTAAGAGTATCTCCAATGGCAAAGGTCATCCTCCAAGTCTAAGAAGAGAGAGATACACACATAAAAATTGGTGGGTCTCATTTGTTTCCTTTTTTTATTTTCTTTTTCTTTCAATCACTTTTCTCTTATTTACACAATTTCTCCTTACGTTTCCTTCATCGTGTCACATGTAAGGTCTAAAAACACACTTTCATTTCCACTTTCTCTACTACTACTTTATCATTATTTTTGAATTTCTATCTATGCCTCTCCTCTTTTTCACTTTTCCTTCTCTTTTTTTCCTACACATTTTTCCACCCATATTCAATTAAAGTAATAATCTTCTCTCTATCTCTCTTCTCTACACCACCAGCAACCCAGGACCATGCATTGGAGATGCTGTAATTAGATGACAGGTAGAATTGAACCATTATGATTTTGAAATTATCTATATAAAAGGTACTGATAATGTGATTGCAGATTATCTATCTCGAAATGGAGGAAAAATACAGCAAGATAGAAGAGATGAACATATCTATTGGAAGAATTAACATCAGCTAGACAAAGCTATACAAAAAAATTTAGCATCATGGTTGGCACAAATAAGCAAGCTAACTACAAAAATAGAAAGATTAAAAAACAAAGGTTACGTCCCTTGAAAGTATGTACAAAATGAGGGACAATCCCATCTACAAAAATATTTATATGAAAAATTAAGTCTCAAATTGAGAGAGAAGCACAATCTAAGTCTCCAGCTATTTAAGAATCTTCCAATGAAGAAAAATCCACTAGTAAAACTATGGTACTAACTAAGGAAACATTTTAAAAGTAGCCAAGAAACCCGCAGAAGAGTTATCTTGGAAGGAGCTGATAGAAAAAAAGCTACAGATGTACTTGAAATATATAGAGTACCTGAGCCAAAGGACAAAAGAAGGAGATTGGTTAAGAACTGTTATTCATCAAAACATCAATAAGAGGTCTATTTGACCAAGGCCTTATCCAGTGCATCTACTTGGGAAGGGACATGAAGGAAGTATCATTACTTCCAAGCCCTGTCAAAGCAGCTATCAAAACATATTTTGGGATTATTAAAGCAGAAATTATCTACGTCATATTTTACTCAGCTATACTAGAATTTACTGAATAAGTTTATTTAAAAGCAGAGCATATTGTCAAGATTGGAGTTACCAACAAAGCTATAGTAGGAGAATCTGAAGTGAAAGGATTTGATAAGGAAAGCCATGTAAGATTTATTCCAGAAAAAAGAGCTTTGTCATTCAGAGTGATGCATATCACTCTATATATAAAAGTACGGATTAACGAAAATCTTTTGATTTCCTTATCTGCTCCTATATTTTTATGAAAAACCTAAGTACCCTTTGTTATTATAATCATAATAATGATAATTTATACTTAAGTACACAAATTCTTAGTCTGCTATAAACTATTATTAAATTATTCATTCATATTAAGTTTAAATTTAATTAACTAATCAACATTAGACCATTCATATTCGGAAAACGAAGTTAACATATATACGAATGTTTCATTATTTTGTATAACTTTTTAATAGGCAAAATCAAATGAAGAAAAGTTGGAAATAAAGTTCACATGTGGAATTTTATAGATAGTCAATTTTGATTTTTTATATCATTTTTTTCAGTTTTATTAACTAAATTAATTGTTATATTATTTAATTAGTTGATAGGTATTTTTTTATCTTTTAAATATCATAAATCATATATTTCGCTTTTGATTTCTTTGTGGTAGTAACTTGACGAAAAAAAGAATGTAATGATGAGGCACTCCCTCATTAATTTCACATTGTAATAAATAAAACGGTATATAAAGGGATATTGAAAATAAATTTGAGTATTATGTTGTTATTAATTGAAAATAAATTGGAGATTTTTGTTATTAAACATATGTTTTAACATATATGCTAGTAAGTGTATTTGAATTCATGTAAGATAAAAAAATATGTGTATTTGAATTATGAATATTCAATTCAATGTTTGAATTTAAAAAATACTCAACATCAATATGAAAGCCATATGCTTCGTGCTAGTAGAGCTAAAAGAGACACTAGCCCAAGGAACCAATGTGGTCCATGACTCAAATGGCGACAAAATACTAGTCTATAGTATGGCACGTACAACACAAAATAATCACCAGCTATGGAAGTTAAGAGAATATGCTGAGAACATACTTATAAGCAATCTGGATCTAACCAAAAACTCCTACGAGCACCTACATCAGTTAATGGAAGCAGAAGTGGGACACCAATGCAAACTATGTGGAGACTTACCAAATTACTGCTACGAAGAAGTCTACTTACCAGGATAAAGACAAAAGAAAGTATGTGTGGGCAGAAGCTAACGATTGTTTTAGGCAAAACTTATCTGCCGGCTTGAAGACAAATACAAGAAGCAGATAAAAGTATCAGTCTATCTAAGAAGTTAATGAAACATGTGAAAAGGAGGCAAAAACATGAGGAATTCCCAAAGTAGTATGGTGAACTACATGTGATCAGAAGCCATGGCACAACAAACTAAGCAAATTTGTATGGATAGCAGCATGAAGACATGTGAAGCCTCCATCAGAATCTGCGAACTTACAAGTATAGTAAATGGAATCTTGGGAGTTTACGCACTTTGAAAATTGTAACATGAAAGGTGTAAACTTTTCTTATAAAAAGAGAATCCTCCTCATAAAAACTATGAAATTATCACCCTTTGTATTCAGAAACTGACACAAGCCCCGGCAATATATTGACCACCGATTCCCACGCTCAATTGGAATTCACCCAAAAAAGCTAAAAACTGGTAAAATGGATAGATTTTATCTTGAACTCAAGAAAATCCAACTCAAGTAAATTAGAATAAAAATCCTAACCCTCAAGAGTAATGGATTCAAGCCCTCAAGATATAAGATAAACACTCAAAGAGAATCCACCCCTTGAATTTGGTTGTGTGTCCTAAAACTATTAGAATAAACACAAGGAAACAAAGGAGAAGTTGATCCCCAAGAGAAAATTTTCATTCCAAGTTAATTCATGATCCAAGGTGTTCAATACATGGTTACACTACAAGAAATTAAGTCTTTTACCCACACGTAATATAGTCGCACATACTATGTGTAGGTATTTAGCCACACATAATTTTAATATGTGTAGGTAATTTAATAAATATACTTCATTTGTTACTTGACTTTTTTATGTGTAGGTAAATGTTTTAAGCTACATTTAAAATTTTGTGGGACAAAAAGTCGCATTTTTAGAAATTGTCAGGAGTTTATAATTTTTTAATAAAATTGTTTGGGCATTTATTATTACTTACGTTACCCACACATAATCATACATATTATTTATATGTAGGTAATTCACCAAACTTTATTTACATCAATTGCTTATTTGGCTCCAATGTGGCGCCTAATCACTGCAACTCATAGGATAATCGCAAAACCTTATTTACATTATCCACACATAATTATAAATGTTATTTATATGTAGGTAATTCTTCAAGCTTTATGTTCCCCGTCTTGCTTACATGGCTACAACATGGTGAACCATCGCCATAACTTGTAGGATAATTATAAAACCGTATCTACATTACCCACACATAATTATGAATGTTTTTTTATGTGTGGGTAATTCTTAAAGCTTTATGTACTTTGATGTAGGACGCTCAACAATTCTTAGAAATACAATACACGAAAACACGGATTCAAGTCAAGTAATGAACTTTCCTTTTTAATAAAATGCAATCAAGAACCCTATAATACATG
This sequence comes from Nyctanthes arbor-tristis, assembly GCA_963692815.1. Classification (NCBI taxonomy): domain Eukaryota; kingdom Viridiplantae; phylum Streptophyta; class Magnoliopsida; order Lamiales; family Oleaceae; genus Nyctanthes; species Nyctanthes arbor-tristis. The sequence goes on from CAVNYN010260713.1 coordinate 11,277, forward strand.
AAAGGGGAAATAAATAGATTGCTCATACATGCTATCTACTCTCAATAGGCTGGGCCCCACAAGAATTGTCTAGAACTAAACAAAACTAAATAGGTATAGTAAAGAATTGACTAAAAATCAAAAAACGTAGCATAATTTTGGAAAACAATGATATTAACAGTGGCAAAGTAACTGGTTCAATTCGTTTCGTCGAGCTACCCTAAAACTTTATTCTATTTTTGAAAAAATCATTGAAATTCAGATGAGCTATTATTTTTTTCAATAAAATCATTGGCGTGCGGATTTTGGAGAAGTTAAATAATGATATGGGCTGATCGCACTCAATTTCTGGCCCAAATCCGTAGCCTAGCTGAAAAAAAACACTTCTCTAAACATTATTAGGTTAGCCTTGTATGCCCAAGTCTCGCTCAACTGACTATTCGGCTACTTCCATCACGATAACGAACCAAAAATCAGAAACCAGCAACTCCTTTATGCTTTTTACCCTTTGAAGTTCAGAAATCCCAGTTCCAAAGGCCAAATCTGATCCGACCACCATTTTCATCCGGCAACATCTATGGACGGTGATGACGAAGGCAATCGAGCTAAGTGACATTAGCTTTTGGTTCTGGGCATCCTCTCGCCAGCAACACCGCAACAGGTAACCTATACCATTAACCCTAAAGTTTACAAGTTATAACTGATTTTTAATTTTTGGCTTTATGCTTGACTTTGATTGGTTGCCAGAGTTGTGTGATTGTGTGATTGTGAAGTGTAGAATCCGAAAGGCAAAAAATTGTGTCTTGTTTCGTTTGTCAATGGCAAGGCTGAGCAGCCTAATGAGTACTAGGATATAATATATTTTTTTGTTGTTTAGTTCATTAGTTGTAGCATTAACTATGTATTAATTTTTCTCAAGATTATTCTGTACAAATTTTTGCTTATGTTCTTCACAATTCCTTGTTTTGTTCTTCATAATTCAGGGCGTTTGGAAATTGCTTATGTTCTTCACAATTACTTGTTTTGTGCTTTTTTAAATAGTCTATTTATTCTTACTATGAATTAGATCGGAAGTTCTTACCTAGTGGACAGCCCAATATTAATATGGCTGTGTATATTTTGTAGCAAAACTCTACTTCATGATATCCTATTTTGATTGCTTGATACATGTTTTTAGTTTTAATAAGTTCTAGGATTCACTTGTCATATTTGTATGAATCCTCTTACTATTTTTTCTCCTCTTACTTCTTTTCCATAAGATTTCCATAGCATTGCACAATGCATGTTTATGTACCTATTAATTTAGTGTTTTGAAAATACAGTTTCCATTTCAATGGATCATTAGTGGATTGAGGTGCTGAATTGATGTACGTGTGCTCTTCCGATCTGTGATCTAATGAGTTTATATATTTTAACAAACAAGAAAACTTATACGCTTCCGGAAGTGTTTAGTGTTGGAACAGTATTTTTATTTTTTTATTTTTAATTAATTTTATTTTTTCTAAAGAACATGGTATATAGTGTCGGAATCATTCTTAATGCCTAAAGATATAGATCCCATCAAGAAAAAAATGATCTGATACTTGATGAATTTTATGGTTATCAGAGTGATGCAACTTCCACCTAGAACCAAGTAAAGATACTACCCACATTCCCTTTTTAAACATGTCTCACAAATATGAAATATTTACTTTTCTTTATGGATATTTAGGCATATCTGGAGAAAGCATAATATGGTGGCAGATTGGCTTGCGTACAGAGGTCATGCTGCTCAACGTTTGCTGGTATTCTTGGATTAGAATATAGATGGTGCTCTTCAAGGTAATGTGACTATATACAGAGCAGCAAGGTATTCCTTATATTAGATGTGTTAGTGTAATGAATTAGATTGCTTAATCAGATGTTTATGTTACAATATATTTGTTTAATGACTTTTATTGTTTCACTTTTTATTTGTCCAGTAACAGGAGTAGAACTCCTTTGCTTGATGTATTGATAGTATTTGTTGGGTGTATTAGGAGGTAAGACTTATTGCATCCCACTCCTTTGTAAGTTTACTTTATGATCATTAATAAAAAGGTAGGGGCATCCAAAACCCCCCCATTGGGCCAGGAGAAAAAGTTGATTTAATATATATAATAATATATACTGTGATCTCTACAATTCACGCTGGTAAGAAAAGTTGGGTGATAGAATAACAGATCTTCACGAAGTTGTTTCCCAATTCGAAATGATAAATTGCTAATCAATGCTTGAATATTTGCTTGTTGAGCCCATGCTAAAGACACTGATCAACGTTGAATACCAAATATAAGTATTATAATCAAATATAATTTAGATGAAGCTCATAAATATTTTAACAAAAAAGGTCTTATTTTTTGCTTTATCTTCCCATTTAGGCTTGTCTGAGATTAAAAAAAAAAAAGACTTCAAGTCAATGAACATGACTTGGATCCTTGTGTCATGTTCTCATTTTGCAGTCTAACATTACATCTGTGTTGTCTGAACTCTGAAGGCATCAGTCACATCAGATTCTTTTAAGATCAAACTAAGGTAAATGCTCATAACTAATACTTATTTTAGAACGCCGCAAAAATTTCCTCTCTTTGAAAGCAGAAATTTACTGTGAATCATTCACTAAAGTTTATTTTCATGAATCACTTAATGTGCTAATTATGATAGATGAAGGTTGTTTGACTTCTTTGGTACTTGGAACGGGATAGAAGATGCTAAAGGAAAAGTTTTCAAGTTGGGTTGTGGCAAAATGAACAGACATGATCCTATCAAATAATTTGTTAATTCACTCTTTCTTTCTTTCTTGCTTTCTTTCTTTCTTTCTTTCTTTCTTTCTTTCTTTCTTTCTTCCTCCCCCCCAACCACCATATTTTGAGTATCGGGATATTCTTGACTTCAGAATTTGTGCTGTCATTTCCTTCTAATTAAATAACTTGGTCATATCTGAATTTGGTTATATTCTTTCCTGGAAACCATGCTTAGATGATGGGTGAGATTGATTAGTAGATATTAGAGCTTCTCAAAGTATCATGTTATCAAATTTAACTTTAGCACATATGTATACTAAATTTGTAGAATTCTGATCCACTTCCAATTATGAATTTGTGATCCCGGTAGTACTTGCTTTACGTGGAGAAAACCGAGAGTTCAAAAGACTGAAAGAGAGTTGTTGCTACTTGATGTGATCAATTTTTATATATGTTATCTTAACAATTTTATAAGAATTATTTTGTTGAGTTTCAGATTTGAATGTGCTATGTTGAAAGCATTGAAGAACTTTTCCTGACCAAAGAGTTTTTTCATTTGAAGAAGATGTTGCCATTGGTATTTAGTTGAATTTTTCTTTGAGAGGATTAAAGAGTTTTGTACACATTGTGGTTAATTAGTTCGTTTTTCATTTGATCTCCTTTTATTATTAGCTAGTTTGAAGATATAGATTTGTGTATTTTGACAATAAAACAACAATAAAGGGTTTGACACTTGTTTCAATTTTATTTTTATTTTTTTGGCAAATGTTATGTTTATAACAAAACAAAATGCTATTTAATATATATATATATATATATAGATATATTATAATTTAAAAAGCCTATGGACGATAATTGTAAAATACAGACCAAAAAAAAAAAAAAGATCTATTATCTACACATATACACACTATTAGCGACATTTGATTTATTTTTACCCACATATAAAGGTGACTTTACCTACACATAATTTTAATTTTTCCTCACACATAATAAATAACATGTCATCATCCACGTCAGCGGACCCATCATCGTCCACGTCAGGCAACACATCATCATCCACATTTGGCTGCATTAGACGCCGTGTCATCGTCCATGTCATTAGCTGCGTCAACATTGCATATCTGGCAGTCACATCGACCACACATATTACAATATTTGCTTACACATGTATGTGAAGGTAAAAATATAAGATTTACCCACATACAAACCTATGTGTGGGTAAAAACTTTCCTTTACGGATTGATAGACACACTTGTTGACACTTAAATTATGTGTAGGTAAAAGTGTTTACTCACATATAACCATTTATTTATCCACACTTACGTGTGTAGGCAAAACCCTTATTTTCTTGTAGTGTGAATGTCTTCTATTTATAGTGCTAGACATTTAAGAATCAATAAAATTACAAAAGAAAAGGAAAAATGAAGGCTTAAAATTCAAATTTTGAAAGAAAGGAAACCCGTGAAGAATTTCGACCAGCTGTGCGGGCGCACAGTAGAAATGATGCTACTGCAAGGAAGAAGTCAGGTGGCCATTGTGGTCCCTACGCGGCAGCACACTAGGTTGCATAGAAAAACTAGTAGCACACTGGTTTTCTGGTCACGGCTCCAGCGGGCGTAAGGGAGAAGGATGCGGGTAGATGAAAGGATTTTCAGCCCAATCCAAAAATTGCAACTGAAGTCCTGGTTCTTTTAATAGAAATCTGATTCGAACCCCAATGTTTTTTCCTTGCGTAATTTAAACCTCTAACCAAATTTCTTGCCAATTTAGTTCTCAACTTCCAACCCAGAAATTGTTTTTGGTTCTCCTTCATCCTTCCAACCTTGGGAGTTATCGATTCCACCATTTACAATTTAGTTCACATACTTTGAGCTAATCCCAATTTCTTCAAAATTAGTATAATTTAGATCCAAAAGCTATCCAAATAGTGATTTTAGCTTCCAGACCCAAAACTCTCATAATTATCATCTTCAATTTGTGTTGAGTCAAAAAAGAGACGAATCTGAATCACATCTGACCTTCCCTCTTCAAGATGATTCGTCATCGAGTTGCCGTTTATTACCAATAAGAGCTCCATTCCTCCCGGATCAAATGGAAATAAGTTGCCATCACCATGAAGAATGATCATACTTCAGTTGTTGCTCTTTCCACCACCAATTGGAAAAGTCAAGGCATACTTCTTTGATTGTTGCTCTTTCCACCACCAATTGGAAAAACATGAAAACTCCAAATGTAAAAATCGCTTTGAAGCCTCCCAAAGAAGTATTTTTCCCTGCAAGTGAGAAACAAGAAAATTGGGGTGGGATGTGTTAGTTTCAAAAGATACAAAGACAGGATCCTTGTACTCATATAATTTCTCTCCAACTCCCACTTCTTCCTAATTAAAGCTTTCGTTGTTAATTCTTTCAAAAATTTCACATGTTTGCCCAATCATCCTATTGCTCAAATCACCTTCAATCCTTTCATCAGAAGTTTTCATTTTAAGCTCATCCAAATTTTCCACTTCATGAACTTTCATTTCAAGCTCATTTTCACCTCCTACTTCATGACTTTTCATTTCGAGCTCATCATCACCCTCAATTTTTATTTCCCCCTTCATTTCAACTTCAATCTTCTTTTCTACTCCAATATTTCCCTCAATGCTTTCATTTTGGTCTCCTTCAAGCTCTACATTCTTCCTTTCAATAATGTCATCAATATTCCTCAAAATCTTCCCCACATGCCTATCTAACTCCTCATTTAGTTGTGCAAATGTATCACTCTCTCTACTCACCTTCTTTTGATCTTCAAGTATTTCATCCGGTGATATAGTCTTCTTCCCCTGATGGACAAACTTATATCTAGTCTTGGCCCTATTATATTGCCCATTGG
>CAVNYN010260725.1:0-13314 GCA_963692815.1 Nyctanthes arbor-tristis
CCTATTCAATGATCCCGGAATAAGGAAGATTAGTGTGGTGTTTGCTTTGAATTGAAATCTCGGTATGGGTCTACCGGGGTTCATTGTGGATCCACTTAATTGATATGAATCTGACGCGCACCACGGGTAGTAGTGTAACTAGCGATAGGGCCCTTTTGTGCATTGAAAAACTTTGTACATGCAATGTATTTTCTTGAAAATGAGTTTCCTAAACGAAAGGTGAATCAAAGGATTATATTATTCACTGAGTACGTTGTACTCACTCCCCACTTATTACAATTTTTGTAGATATTGGAGTTATAACAATTGAAAAGTAGGGCAAGATCGTGCTCGCGAATGGGAGTAGAGTTGTGCATGTGGTGTAAACCTGTTCTTGGAACTATCACGAATTTATTACTTTTACGCACACATCTATAATATATATGTTTTTACATCTTATAATATATAAGAAAATAGTGAGTTATAACCTTTATATTGATTTGAATAATACTTTTCGTTGTAAAAGTTTTATAATGATTTGGCCCACTTGGAAATCAATGAAATATGTTTATTAATACAATTTCTTGTGTTTTTATATTTCTTGAAAAACCTAGCTTTAATGTTTCTTTAAAAGGTTGACGATTTGTTAACTTAAGAAATTATCTTTATCTATTAAACTCAATAAGATAAGATAAATTGGATTGTTTCGCACGTCCCGTCCCCGTTATTTGAATAAAAGCTTCCGCTACAGAATTTGTAAATTTCCCTAAGATAATCGGAAATATTGTAAAGTTAGCGGGGGCGTGACAGAAGACACAAAAGCAAAGAAAGATTACAGCCTAACACCCTTCTAGCAAGGAGAACCCTATTGGCATCCCGTTTGATTGCTTGAAATTAATATGCCTCGAACCTTTGGTAAAAGGAGGTGATCTGCTCCAGGAAAGGACCTTTGGAAGCTTTCGCCTCTCGCTCATGAAGATAAATCAATCTCATAATAAAGATGATTTGATTTCTAAAATTTTGAAAATAAATTTTTGCAATGTTTTTAAAAATGTTATTATAGTTCAATTTTCTCTTAAAATTCTTTAAATTGAACTAACACTTTGAGAAAATCACCCAAAACCAAGAAAGCATTGCTTTTGACATTTTTCAAACTATAGACAATTGAGCGTTAGATGATTATAAACTTGAAACGATTAATTAGTTGTACCTTGATTAGAAAAGAAAGACTACAATATTGGTTATTTTTAAATAAATATCACTTTCAATACCAGATACGCTTTACGTTATTGTAGTGGCAAATCCGTTTATGATATGTCACGTCACTCTCTTGCTAAGAATATGTAAAATTAAAAAACTACAATTTGTTTTTTAAAAAACAGAATAATAATTTCTTTAGAACAACGAATAAAACGGCTTTTTAGATGCCGAAAAGTAGAACCTTTTTGTTTCTTTATTTGTTTTCTAAAGGCTATCAAATCATATCGGGCACATGCAATCACGTCTTTAGTGAACTAACTTTTACGACTTTTGTGGCACGCGACGAAAAGTATTTAATAGACATGTTTGCCCAAAACGTACGACTTTCGTAACATCGTATTCCAATTATATTATTATTATAAATAAATATTTTAGATTTATTTTTGTTATTATTTGTAGACGATTTTTATTGTACTTTTTTTTTGGGTCTTGGAATCATGAATTTCTTTTCTTTTATATTATTTTCAGTTGTTCTATTTCCTGTAGTGTCTACAAACTATTTTTGTTTAAAAGTAGAAATAAATTCTCTAAAAGTGTTGTAGTTGAAATTTTTATAATCCAAATGAGTCGCGTCAAATATGTAAACGTAATTGATTTGATTTTTTTTCAGTTTTTAGAAATAGAATGAGTTTGTGAACACACAAGTCTTGTTGTAATTGAAAGGTAATTTCCTTTGGTGGAATCTCCAGGAAAAAAAAAATAAAAATAAAAATAGAAAATTTAAAAAAAAAAATGGAAAAAGAAACCGGGGTTAAGAGCCAATTGGCATGCTGGGCCAGCAGGGCTTCGGTTTTGCCGGATACTGCTTAACCAATTGTCCCCTGCTGTTTAAGTGGGCCTTATCCAATCAATGGGGCCCGTTCTATGGTGGGCTTGTCACCCCAAGTTTACGCATGAGTGCATGAAAATTTGCAGTATTACTCTACCGTAAATACTATGTTTAATAATATAATAATATAAAATAATCATCTTGTTTGTATAAGAATAATCTACTAATTTAGTTATCAATCTCTACTAAGGTGACGTTAAGTGATGGTATGGTTTAAGGCCAATAATATCACATGATTCATATCAATAATATGCTTGGTTGATATTTTATTTCATATTTTCATTGCTCTGATCAATTCTACAAAATGCCATGTGAGCTACACAACAATAATTACTTGATTGACAAATAACTATGAAAGACCACTTCAAAGTCTAATAAAAGTGTGGTCAACTTATGCACGTGAGAAAATTTAGACCCCAAAATTATGATGCAACTAATTTATATTAGAATAAAAACAGGTCATCAGAAAGTTTATCAAGTCAAGAGTCCGATGCAACTCTCATATCTCAGTTCTAAACTTTCTACTAAAAGTTATGCATGTTTGAAAACAAGCTACCAAAATAAGAATTGCGGGAGCAAAAATTTTCATTGAGGAAGATAATCGGAGCTGATCCCACAACTTCAGAGAGCATTTTAAAATTGCAGGCACAAATCTACCAACAAGAGGCTGCATGGATTATTTGCTTAGATATAGGCGCATTTATATAGATGCGCAAGTTTAATCCTTTGCGGCCGCATGGAGAGACATTTTTTATTTTTTCATTTTTTTAAATGAATAATACAAGCACATTGGGCCGAGCTGGAAACCGATGGGCCGCGCGTGTAAAGGCCAGTTGCTGGATTTTTTTCCCCCGAATTGCCCGCACCCCCTTTTTTTTTCCATTTTTAATTGTCTCGTAAATTATTTCTACGTTTCCTATTCGACCTAGGACTAGGATTTTCCATATAATTTTGATGGAAGATTTTGTTTGGAAAAGAAAATAAAGACTCTCGTTTTATTCGTTTTGGGAATTTTGTAGAGAATTTTAATTCTCGTTTCTAGTTTCTTGAATTGTTTAAGTGATTATACAAGTATTTCAAGAATTGTCGCCCAACTTCTTGTAGTGTGATTATGATTTGTGGTTCATTGATTAATTTCTCGTGGTGAGATGTTTGTCTTGCTTGTAATGAAATCACACTTCTGCGATTGTGTTAAACTGTTATGTTTATTTTTTTTTAAATTTCAATTCTAAAATAAATAAAGCGTATTTTAGTTTTAGTTTAATGAAATAGAAACACAAAATTTTGAATAGAACAACAGGCGAATTTGTTAGCTAATTATAATAACTTTTACTTTTGCTTCTTGTAAAAATGTCTCGTGAAAATGTTACCTTAAACTATTTTCTTTTGAAAGAAAAAAAAGTACATTACTAAATGGGCTAACAATTGTCGAAAAACTTTGTCAAAAGAAGTAGGAATGGCAATTTGGTCTGATCCGACCTTAAGCCAACTCGTTGGTGGGGTAGACCGGATCAGGTGATTTAGGGCCTTTTTTTGTGCCGGGGGCGGGTTTTGTCGGCCTTGGCTCGACCCCTCCTTTCAAATTAAAAAAATAAATAAATGATAAATAAAAATATGTGACAAAATTTTAAAAATATGAAAAAAATCATAAAAAATACGAAGTGGCCAAACATCGCCACGAGCCATCCCCGTTTTTAGGGGGTCACGCGTGGAGGCGGGACTGATCAGACCTGGACCTACCTTGCCATCCCTACAAAGAGGTAAACGGAATGATAAAAGAGAGTAAAATTTGCAAAGTCCACCTGGATAATCAAAGACAACGCAGTACTGATACAACTATCAACAAAGGACCCAATATATTATCGACGAGTCTTTTGTGGGATGCTGCCGTGTGTCCAAGTCGGTGTTTGCTTCTGGGGAGGTCAAAATAAGTTGACCAAATATTGATTTCAGAACCCTTGTAAAAGTTAGAAGCATTCTTTCCCTTTCTTGGTGTTCAACCCCCAATTTCTCAGTCCTACACAAATATTTGTTTATTAATTTTATTTTTATTATAATAGGAGAAATATCCTAGAAATTATATAATAATTAAACATATAACATAATCCATCATAGTGTTAAGAACAAGCTAATGTACCTAAAGAGTATGGTAACGATAAATGTTATGGCAGGAAGGAGATTGGTCATAGCTGTTGTAAATGCAACATCTCGTAAAAATTTAATAATGAATTAAACGATATGATAATTGTTTTGACAATAATTGGATAATTACTTGAATTACACTTTAAGAATTGAAAACTAGTATGATCCAAAATATAACAACTTAATCGTAAGACGACATTAAGTATGAGGACTTCTTAATTAATAAATGAGTGGATAATAGATTGGCCACATCACCCTTTAAACACATGGTGCTAATTTTAGGGCACTAGTTATTCTTGTAATTTGTAGATTCCAAATGCTATTTAAAAACAATTAACTTCTAACAACTATAAAAGGCCCAAAAGCTGTGGAAATCCACAAACACTCCACACTTTATCCAAAATTCATCTAAAATTAGAAAAGGTAGAAGAACACTAATAAAAACCCACCAAAACACCTGTTAGCTATTTGAAAAGGACCCCTTTCTATATATTGGAGGATTCCAACTTAAAGAATAACCTTGAGTGAGAGTTTTGGAAGTGTTTTTCCACTTAGAATTAAAGAAATCTTCAGGAATCAAGGGGTGAGTAACTAATGTTTTGATTTCCTTTTAAACATTCATTAAGTTTTCATAAGATGAATATGAACTTTTATGCATTGTTATAGAAAGAAAGATTGATTTATTACATTTGTATTGCTAGTTAATGCTCTACCCGTCTTGCTTTGTAATATGGTATGCTATGTGGTTTTTCCCCATATTATGAGTCGTCTAATGATACCGATGTGAGCAATGAATAGCACAGTGACTTGTCTTTGTGGTCTATATAGGAATTCCGATAGGGGTCAACCAGAATTCAATTGTGGATCCACTAGAATTGATATAAATCTTGTGTGCACTATACATAGTAGTTTAACTAGCGATAGAGCTCTCTTGTACATCCAAAAGCTTTGTATATTCCATTATTTTCTTGAAAATGGGTTTCTTAAACGAAAGGTAAATCGAAACATTTTGTTACTCACTGAGTACGTTGTAGTCACTCATTTGTTTTACAATTTTGTAGATAGTTGAATGCGAGATAATTGAGAAGCAAGCCGAAAATCAGAACATGCTCGCGAATGGAAGTAGAATTTTGCATGTAGAAGGAAACCGATCTTTGGAACTATAAGAATATATTTTCGGTTATATGTCTAGAAACAATACATGAGCTTAATACCTTTTATATCAATAAGTACATCTATGTAAAAACTTTCTAATGGTTTGGCTTCGTTAAGTTAACCAATGAAATACTTATTATCATAATCTGGTATGTCCTATAATCTTTTTGTAAATCTAGTTGAAATTATGCGAAGTGTTTGTGGCAAGAACAATTTATTGTTACGTCCCGTCCCCGCTATTTACATAGAAACTTCCGCTCTCGAGTATGTTAGCCAATATAAGATATTCCAAAGAATAATTTAGGCCCTGTTTGATCATTTTTTATCCAAACACATTATAATCTCACATACCACTGATTTGACTACTGATTTGATAACTACTCATTTATAACCACCAATTTCAAACTTCTATTAAATTTACACCACTCATTTCACCTATTTATAATTTCTCTTTATAAATCAACAACTATAAATTGAATCAAACAGGCATTTAATATTAGCGGGGTGTGACAGTAAATGTGGCTGAGTTTAATGCTAAGCTCATATGCGCCACTGATCCCCTATCATTCAATTGAAAAGATCAACATAGAGATTATAATGATAAGTACGATTTACATGGTGGATAACTAAACTAAGATACCAATACCATTGTCACTCAAAGAGAATGAAAAATGATAATGATAAATAAGATAGTGGAAATTAAATCGTTAATAGTACGCTTCAATAGAGAAATTACAAAATTATTGCAAGAGTGTTTCGGACTAGTACTACTATTTAGTTAAAAAAAGGTTCTGGGAAATACCTTGACTCGAAAATACAAACTCGAGGTATAAATTTTGTTGAATAATATAGAGTAAAAATTTACATGAAGAGGGACATATGAGTCTGACCTTTTCAGTTCACATGCAAGTACACTTTTCCTTATAACTCTAGATGCAGTGACACCCAAATGAATGTAAAAGAGGTTCTATCTCTCAATACAAATTAATTTAATCAAAAGAAATAAAAAATTACAATTACTTAGAGTTGCTCATTCTAATATAAGGTATATTTACTCTTTTTGTACGAATGATCCCATGTATCTTGCTTGGCATATTTAAAGTAGTAAAGCAAGTACTTCCACTGATTTCTTGTCCTTTATTAGCCATGCAGTCAATAGCCATATTCGCCTCTCTCCAAATATGTCAAATGGTTATGTGATACTTTCTTATGAAGTTCCTAATTTCAACGAAAGCACATTGAAGCCTCCATTGGCCGTTATCTTTTTGTTGAATCAATTGATAGGTACTCTTGGAATCAGTTTCCGCAAGAAGCTTATAAAATCCGCACTTGCCACAAAAAAAAAAAAAAGAAAGAAAAAAAAAGTTGTCTTCATTTTCTTGAAAAGGCGAAATCGAGTAGGTTATTGTAATCCAATTTATTATGATAGCACAAAGTTAAATTCACCCATACTTGGCGAAAAAAGGAATTAATAACTCACCCTAGTAGAGCACAAACGAATGCTTCCTGTTCTTCCTACAAATACATCATTTCATCAAGTAACAACACGTGTTTAGAAAACCTAACAGGTCATGGAAGTGGAAAAAAACAACACGACAAGTATCAAAAGGTTGAGTTGAGTCGAGTTGAATTGAGGTCGAACTATCTTTAATTAAATAATTAAAGAATTATTTTTTACCTAAGAAATGAGGAGATTTTTTTTCGCTTTTTCCTGATTTTTACCTGTTTTGACCGATTTAACTGGGGTTTTCTCGGTTTCGTGTTCCCGATTAACGAGCCAATTCTCTAAACATTGTTTTTAGTTAATCTTTTTTCCCCTTTTGTGTTTTTGTGTGCAACCGAATCGAGTTGAGCCAACTCGCCAGCTTAAGGACCAAAATACAAGCAAGTGTTATCAAGAATGTTAAATAGTTCTTGATATCTATCTTAGAAGATTGACAACGAAACTATTATTAAATTTTTGACACATTACAGTCCGCAATTCATTATAATATATTGTTGTGCACATATATAGGATTGTTGCCTAAAGAGAGGTAAAATAAAAAGACTTCAATTGTAAATAAAAGGAGGTTGATTTTTTGAAAAGGAAATTAAAATTTCACCTAATAATAATAGGATTGATCAGAATAATTTTGCTAGCCTTTAAAACTGAACTTTTACCATTTGTTTTTGTCAAATCTATATCTATATATCTATATGGGTAAGTTTCACAAAAGGTCTCTAACATTTACACTTAGAATCGTCTGGGTCCTTAACTTTTTTTAGCGTGTTGGGTCTTCAACCTTTCATAAATACGCACAAAAGGTCCTTCTTGACAGAATCCATCCAAAATTCCATTAACTTATTGGCTAAATTACCTCAATACCTTTATCCCTTAAATTTTAAAAAAACCAAAAGGAATTTAAAAATTAAAAAAAAATATAAAAATAAAAAGAAATTAAAAAAAGAAAAAGGAAACTAACGGGGAGGCTCCCATCTCACTGCCATTTCCGACAGCTTGAAGCTGTTTTCAGGAGAAAATAGGGGGAGTCTTCCCTTAATTTTCTACCGAAAATGGCAGAAAAAATAGCCCCCTTTTTTCTGGCAGTTTCTACAAAAAATGGAGAGGAGACTCCCTCTATTTTCTGCCAAAAATGGCAGAAGAATAGGGGGAGATTCCCACCCTCTCACTGCCATTTTCGGCAGCTTCAAGTTGTCGGAAATGGCAATAAGAGGAGGGGCCTTCCCCCCTTTCAGTTTCCTTTTTTTCTTATTTTTTATTTTTATATATTTTTTAATTTTTAAATTCCTTTTAATTTTTTAAAATTTAAGAGATAAGGGTATTGAGGTAATTTAGCCAACGAGAATTTTAGATGGATTCCGTTAAGAGGGTATTATTGTGCGTATTTATGAAAGGTTAAAAATCCAAGCGATTCTAAGTGTAAAAGTTAGAGACCATGTGTAAAATTTACCCAATCTATATCTATATATATTGGCGTCATAAGCGCAGAGTATTTTGGTAATTTTGTGGATATGTTTAGGAGTCAATTGGTAAGTTCTGTGATTACTCATCATTAATTTTGGTATGCCGTTCACAACAAGATAAGGCGATTTGCATTCACACGTCGGGCTTCACTATGCAGCTTCTGGAATCGAGATTTCAATCTTCTTCTTACCTTGCTGATACGTGGAAACACCGAAACCTCTGGGATGTACATTGACTACCATTTTGAAAACTGTAGTATTTTGGCTGCGTTAGAGTTCATCTAAGGTAAGTTATATGAATTTCCTTTGATTGGTAGCCCTAATTGAATTACTTACTGTCTAGATTGTCTTTGATATGGTGGTGTTGATAGTGAATTCTACATCAAGCATTTTGCTGGAAAACACAATCATGAAATTGCTGTTTTTCTATTCCCCGATGATATTGAAAGGTTTGTGAAAGTTTGATCTTAGAAATTTTAACCTGCCTTACCCAGCAATTATTTTGAGTGGAAAATTCAGGTTAGCTTAGGAGTAGTTGAAACCTGTAAAGGATTTTGGACAAACTGATAAAATGGATTGAAGAGTGAAATCCGTGATCTAGTATTAACGCCCACCAAATGTTGAAATAGGCTCATTGTTTGACAAACAAAATAGTTTTACATACCGTTGGCATTCCATGATGAGATGGATCTCATATTTGGATGATAGGGTCATTTTCTTACTGTAAAACTATGCTAAGTTTTATCATTTAATTGTTTGTCCTACTCCTATATGGTTGGAGGAATATCATATTTGAAAGGAAACTTGCCATTATAGAATAACTTGACATGCCCCTGTAATTTTCTGCTAGATGCTACTATGATTCTCCAGTTACAGCTTCTTAGCAGATTGAGTTAATGCATATGGCCATATATATATAGATTCTTCTAAGTTAGCAAATAACTGTAATTTTTATGATACAGAGTGCGAAGGCACTTGCTTAAGGAACTTGAGCATGCTTTTCCATGAAGTTGCAGCTTATAGGGAGATACATGCAACCTCTGCACTGGTGAGTTAAAGTTGGATTACTACATATTTATACTTGTGAATACTGAGAATTTTACTCTATGATATATTTTCATCATAAGTGTTGACTTTCTAAGTTTCTTATGAGATAAATTGCTTAAAAAATAATCAATTATTTTGTTTGAGTCTAGAGGTGCTTACAGGAGAATACTATAGGGATTTTTGGATCCATTCCTCGATCAAGACGCTCTACGAATTTTGGCAAATGCTGCCATAGTGGTAAATCTTTGTCTCTATTCACAAAGCAATATGCATATATAAATCAATCATGTGTGGCAAAGAATTACGTAAGCATTTGTATGACTAATAATTTAGAATTTTATCTTAGTTTCTAACTTCAGTGTGCAAATGTATATATAGATTGATTAGCCTTTTCTTTTTTTTTTCCTCCACTCCTTTTATCATGTAAATATGTGAGCTTCTTCGGGTCTTTCTGATCCTAAATAAGTTTTATACATTGGTGTTATGGTGTAGTTATGTCTCATTCCATATGAACAAGTCCATGAATATTCTGTTTGTATCTTTTGTCACATGGGTAAATTTGGAACCTTTAATTTTCTAGGGTGAGTGGGTAATTTTTTGTTTTTTAACACATGGATACTGTCTACTGAGATCTGCATTGTCGTGTTCCCTATGGAGTCAAGATTTTTCACCTCAGATCAACTGAAGGTTCATGAGCTGAATTATCTTATATCCTAATAGCTGGTTTTTCGAAAACGAAATTATGGGCATGCTCTTGGTTCATGACCAATACGTCTTTATAAATTAGATGTGTTAACAGGTAAAAGGGGCCTTTTAGCAACGCCTTCAACTTTACCTTGGTTCGATGTGTAGCATTTATTCCTATGTGTTCTATGTGTGCTGTATTTTAGATTTCATCTCTGAATAGCGTGACAATTGAGTTATCTGAGATTATCTCTCGGAACAGCTATTGGTCTACTTTGTTTGACTCTGTTCTAAAAATTATGATGTGAAAATATGTAACTTGAGTAGCATGAAAAATATTTCATTTTACCAAACATGTCAAAACTAAGTCTTCTGTGGAGAATTGTAGATTCTATTGTCCAAGGACCAAGATAAATTTAGAAATTTCATCACCACTGTTTCTAAATAACAATGAGAATTCCATTCTAATTGCGCAATTAGTTCATCTACATGGAAAAGTGAGTCTTACTGCTTACAGTAAATATTTTCTCTACCTTAATTATGAGTTATTAATTTGTTAAAATATGTGCAGGTGTGAAATAACTTTGAGATAGATTTGGATATCAGTAGATCTTCATTGCTCGAAAATGGTTTATAAGCATTTCTATCTATTATCTTGGTAAAAGTGCTCTTGCATGATAACAATTCTTCCTTTTCGTGAAATAAACCTCCTATATACACGACATACTATCGGAATACTCTAGGAAAAATCATCTTATGTATGAAATCACCTCCATCAAAATTCTGTTCTCATTCTTCTCAATTTGGTTGTATAATGTACATCTCTAGCGAACAAGAACAGAAAATGACCAATTATAGATTGTATTTTGTTATTCTTTTCAATGTGCTTATGGGGTTGTTTGAATCTCTTTATTTTTTCCATTTATAAATTCATCTATCATGATTCGATCTTGTTGATTTAACAACTACTTAACAATCACCACACATTTCAAACTTCAATTAAATCTCTACCACTCATTTCCACTCATTATAAATTTCCTTTATAAATTGTACAAATAAAGAGCATCAAACAAGCTCTATATCTTGATTCCTCAGCCTGCCATGTTTATATTTAATTTTGAATTTCTTATTTATTTCAATTTTTTAAACTTCTGTTCATTTGATCTCTCAGTGCAACGCACGAGTAAGAGACTAGTATTTACTTAAATTAGTGTAGTTTTTGTTTATTTTAGATCTGTACCCGATTCTAAGAAATTGGTGAAGAAAAAGGATCAAGGTGGACTTATGTCATAGTTGGAGGACAAAACTTAATACAAGAATGAACTCTAAGGACCTGCAATGCAATTTTATATTTGATGGTTTTCCTTTTCCGGGGGGATCTTGGACTTGGTTTTGAGGGCCCAATTAGATTATCATTCATAGGCGTAATGATCTAGGCCTTGGCTTTGAAAGACCAATTGGGTTATCAATCATTCATTTTTCTTTTTCCATTTTTTTTTGTTGATGGGGGGGGGGTGTTGTGGAGGGGGTGTCATGAACAACATAAAAGCGACTAAATAGGGTTATTGACTAGTCACAATCTAGCACTATATATACGACACCGTATAGTGTCTTACTAATACATGTCACATAGACATATTGCAGTGTATAGTGCTATACATCTATGCTACCTTTTTAATAAATTGACTTCGAAAAATGTCAGCACTTGTCTGTCTATGTCAGGTATGTGTTACACAAGAACGGATGTCAAAATGTTCCAAGAGTAGTACAATTATATCTAAAGTTCCGATCTCACATATATGGTTTATGTGCCAGGCTCAAGCACTTGACCCTCTAGATCTACTTCCTCGTCATCAATTATTTCTCTCTGGGTCTCAGGAAAAAAATTTGGAGCAACAGCCACTATGTTGTTACTAGTGTGATCAAGACTGCTTATAATCGTGACGTTTTCTGATACCATTTGATCTGCCTCTTTAAAACTCTTTGACGGCACTAGTTGTGAAATTCTTTTGATTTCTTTGCTTTGCCCCCATGGCACTGTGTACAGTCCCGGTACTATAACCACAGCCCCTATCACACTATATATAAAGCAAATATTAACATAAAAGGAAAGGGGAGAAGAAAGGAAAATAGATTTTGTAACTTTCATTTTGGATAGAATTAAATTAATTAAGGAGATGAAAATGTACCTTCCCAAGTGTACATGATGCCCACAGATTACACTTGGGAAGGTATAAAATAGACACAAACAATGGCCCTCGCATCCGAACACAACACATGATGCCCACCCACATTAGTCCCGAAGCGATGATTCCCTGCACATATAAAAAGAAACTAAAATATAAAATCATTGATTGGCAAAATTAGTCGTGATATATACATAATGAAAATGAATATCTATATCATGAATGTCAAAATAATAAGGTTCTGTTAGCGAATTCCAGCATTGTAGTCCATGATGTTGTAGATTGATCATGAACATATATAGTCATACACATATTCACATGCCACAGATTCACATGTCAAGGCCTTTCTTATTTCTATATTATCGTCTAATCTAGCTATCTAGAGATCAAACCATGCTACTACATACCATATATGCTACCGCAAGGAGTCTGAGGTTACATCCCGGCTTCCATTGATTCCAGTCCCTTTCCACAGAAAGAGCATATATAGAAGCTTGTATAGATCCCATTACTGATATAAGTGCAGTGCTCGAATAATGACACGTCGCTCATTTTAGCCTGCTTTCAACACAACAAAAATGTTCTTAATTAATTTCATAACATCATTTGTTTGTGATAATTTTTGCTTCTTATATAGAAGAGTTTCTTTAAGAGTGTCATCTTAAACTATATATAAACAGGCCCATAATCCTCAAAAATAAGAAATAAGGGAATGATGAAAGTATAAATTTTGCAAGGTTCACCTGAATAATCAAAGCCAATGCCGTAGTGACACAACAAACAATTACCAACAAAGGACTCAAGATCTTATGGACGAGGCTCTTGTGGGATGCTGCCACGTGTCCAAGTTCATGTTTGCTTCTATCCAGAAGGTCAAAATGAGTTGACCAAACATTAATTTCAGTACCCTTGTAAAAGGTAAGAAGCATGGCACCTCCAATGCCTAGCAATGTTCCCACCACCTTTGCTTTGCCTGCGTTGGTGTTCAACCCCAATTTCTCAATCCTGCATAATAATTTTTTTATTAATCTTATTTAATATGTGATAAAGAAAATTATTATGCAGGAT
>CAVNYN010260730.1:0-24891 GCA_963692815.1 Nyctanthes arbor-tristis
AGTTAGACGTGTGCTCTTCCGATCTTGTAATAAGAAATGGGGGTGAATCCCCCCTGCTGCTGGACCTCCCCCCAATTTGCCAGCAAATTGGAGGATTCATCCCCACCCCCACAACAACTACCGTTTTCTGGCAACAATTATTGGGAGGGGACGGGAGGATGTGATGGGTTTTTCCTCTTTTTTTTTTGAAAATTTTTTATTATTTTTAAATATTTTATTTTTAAAATTAAAAAAGTAAAAGTATAATGCTCATTTTTTAAGAAAAATTTGACAATTTAGTGGCAAAAATGATTTATCGTGCGAATTTATGAAAGGTTGGGGACCCATTCGATTCTTAACTTAAAAGTTGTGGACCTTCTGTGAAATTAACCCATGTAATTGTACATCCTTATCTATTTTTCTTTTAAATTAAGAAGTTCAACTAGATTTTTTCACAATGCACGGACATAGTTATAATGTACGTTTATATCAAAATTGATGTATGAGTGTGAACAACATATCATAAATAAAGTACAATATATTAGTTATATTGTATAAAATTATGAATTTATATGAGAAATTCACTATGGGATATTTATAGTAAAATACTTGAGTTCATAATTCTGGTCTCTTCTAAACTCATCGTGTAAATTCACATGTCTAATCTATATAAAGATATAATAATTAGTAGTCAAGTAATTAGAGATGATAATTTGAAACATCAACCCATAAACATGTAGGGACCTGCCTCTAATATCATTGACCCGCCACACCTAATCAAAGCAAAAGGACATGTATGAGGCAATAATGTTTACCTTACAATGGGTCCAGAGCGGGTGCGGGTTAGGTTGGACCAGCCCCATAGACCCGTGACCACCAAGCATTTTCTTTCTTTTTTTAATCGGAAGAGCACACTTATAAAAATGTGTAGAAATGATTAAATACGACAATTTCACAGATCGACTTATAAGTTTGTGGCAATTAATTTTTATTGTTTATTATATTATTTTTTTGAAAGGATTTTTTATCGAATTGAAAGAATCATGTTATCATATTAGTTAATGTTAGGAACTTTAAAACTTTAAATAAAGGTTTTGATTTATTCTACGTTCATTAATTAATAATGCATTACACATAACATTAATTGAAAGAGAGAAAAATTCATGAGTCCTTTCGTGGGTCATGGTGGCGTTTCACCCCGCCTCATGACCCGCCCTATAAAATATTGGACAAAGACGTGTTATCGGATTTGTATAACAAAAACAATAAATATATAATTTTGATATTATATTAATAGTTACCCTAATGTATACTCAATTAATGATTTACTATATTTCACTTTTAAACCATCTAACTTATTTCATATTATTAGTTAACAGTCTAATAATACGTATCTGGCATGTACATACACCGTATTTACTGGATACTTGTTCAGATAAAAATTTTCATATTCATGAGAAAGTACCCTCCCGACGTACCATTTTTATGAGCAAAATTCAAAATTGATAGTTATAATTAAAATATTAAATAGGGATATATTTTTAAAAAAATGCAAAAGATCTTAGACTTTTAATATAAATGGAGACCATATATGTGCGACATCTTAAAAAAGTTCTTTTTGATAAGATCAGATAATCAGAATGGAGGGAGTAATTATTTTGTGCAGTTCCTTTTCTTCTTGTGGATTTCATATCTCTTTGTTCACAAAATTTATCTAAAATTTCTTATTATCTCCGTCAAATTAAAATATCGATAAATTAATATTCAATCGGTACGTTGCACGGCGAAATAAATTCTCAATATTTCATATAAAAAAATTCATTACATAAATTACAAAAAACAATAAATAGTCACAATATAATAATTAAATCAAATGAAATAACAACATGAATTCAATTGATATTTTGAAAACTTCACATCTATAGAGAAAAAAACTAAGAATATAATTTTTTTACATCCTATATAATCTAATCGTTGCAATATAATGAAATAGAAACAAGGATTAAAAAAATAGTCAAAAAGATTTTCAAATTAGATCATTAAAGTTTCACGAAAATAAAATTTAGGCATATATTATTATGACATAATTATATTATGTATGTCTTTAGCTATTGGTATGATGCAAATAAATGAAGTTTTATTGCACAAAAAAAGAAAATAAATCAGTTGATTTACTCTAAGTTATAATTATCTAAGTTTCTATTTATAATATAAGTTATTTTGAAATATATTTCGATTTTCATATTATCAATAACTCTGAGAAGAAAATTTTGAAAATCAAACAAAGATAAATAAAAATAAATAAATAAATCGAGATAATACCAGACAATTATTTTATAATGCTTTCATTTTCAAATAATTCAGCAGTAGAAAGAATAATTCTTAAAAAAATACTAATATACAGTTTTAATTTAGTATTTGATGCATTAAATTAATGTTTTATTAATACTATATCAATAGTTACCTACTTATATACTCAATTAATACTTTATTATATTTCACTTTTAAATCATCTAACTTATTTAATATTATTAGCTGACAGTCTAATAATATGTATCGGGCTTGTACATACCCGTATTCACTCGAAACTCGTTCAGATAAAAATTTTCATACTCATGAGAAAGTACTCTCTCAACGTATTCTTTCTATGAGTGAAATTCAAAATTGATAGTTATAATTAAAATGTTAAATATGGATATATTTGTAAAGAAATGTAAGTTATACTTTTTAATATAAATGACCATATATGTGAGACATCCTAAAAAAGAAAATAAGATCAGATAGTCGCAATGGAGAGATTAATTTTTTTTTGGTGCAGTTCATTTTTTTCTTATGGATTTCTTGTCTCTTTGTTCACAAACTTTTCGCTAAAATTTATTATTATCTTTGTCAAATAAAAATATCGATCAATTAGTATTCAACCTGTACGTTGTACGGGGAGATAAATTTTCAATGTTTCAAATAAAAAAATTCATTATATAAATTGCAAAAAACCATAAATAGGCACAATAATAATTAAATCAAATGAAATAACAACATGAATTCAGTCGATATTTTGAAAGCTTCACATCTATGGAAAAAAGATTAAAAAATAAATTATTTGCATCCTCTATAACCTAATCGTTGGAACATAAATGATATAAAAACAAAAATTAAAAAAAATAATCACAAAAATTTTCAAAATTTTCAAGTTAGATTATAGATGTCAAGAAAATAAATTTTAGTCATATATTATTATAAATAAATAAATAGAGATAGTACTAGACATTTAGTTTATAATGCGTTCATTTTCGAATAATTCAGTAACGGGAAGAATAATTCTAAAAAATACTAATTTATAAAAAATTGAACAGTTACTCGCCGTCAAATTTACATTGGTAGCGGATAATAAAAAATTGTAAAAACTCATAATTATATATAAATACTAAAAAATAGGAATGAGGAAACTAAAATAAAAAATAATATAAAAAATAATAAACTAATATAAATTATTGAAAACTCGTGATGAATATCCTAATAAGAAAAGTTCAAATTTTAAAACTTGAAAAAATAAAACCAATTGAAAATCAACTGGGGCAAAAATTGAATCCAAATTATTGTACAACATCACGATGAGGTCAGCAAAAGAGTGGGAGAATTGGAATTAAGAATCTAAATCCAATTGAAAACTATTGTATTATATATTATATGATGATATTATTCT
Organism: Nyctanthes arbor-tristis; assembly: GCA_963692815.1. Taxonomy (NCBI): domain Eukaryota; kingdom Viridiplantae; phylum Streptophyta; class Magnoliopsida; order Lamiales; family Oleaceae; genus Nyctanthes; species Nyctanthes arbor-tristis. The sequence goes on from CAVNYN010260730.1 coordinate 3,683, forward strand.
AAGAGCATATTCAATGCAAATGTATAGTCTTATAGTGACATAAAAGAGAGATAAAGACACATAAAATGTACAAATTTTAATTTTTTCTCTTCTTCTTACTCTTTTTTTTTCACTTTTTTCTTTCTTTAATTTTCCATATTTTCTTCAAATTGTTTTTGACACTTTCTACATTTAGATATTGTCAAAGACATTATGTAGAAAAAATAAAAAACAAAGAGAGCAAAATGTATGAAAAAATAGGAAGATGATAGAGAATATTGAAATTTGTATATTTTTTGTGTCTATCTTTTTCCTCTACATCGTTAGCACAAGACTTCACATTATGCTCTGAACATTGAAATTTTAGACAACACACCGTACATATACACACGCATATATACTTCCTGTCAAACGATAACTCACACATAATAAATATTCACGTGGATTTGTAGTTGAATAACGATCAACTTGCACCACTCTTATGTTATTATTATTAGGATTGATGATTAGGTTTGTTGAAGCAAATTTAGGTGATAAATAACATTTGTTATTAAAATATTATTAGAAATTTTTTAGTGTGTGGATTGTGTACTCCTGTAGTACATCTGTTCATGGAGTGCGTTTAACAGGATTTTAATTTTTTAAATTTAAATTTCTCAATGTCGAGATACTTCAATTGACTCTCAAATTTTGATTTGATGTCTATAGCATATTTTAATTTCACGCCTTTTACGTCTATGGATAATTAAATTTGAACCTTTCTATTTTTGCTTCTTAGTCAAGCCGAGCCTTTTTTTTTTAATTTGTAAACCATTTTTTGTTTTGGTACTAATTGTGACAATATCGGTATAATAAAAATAATTTCGTAAATAAAATAGTAGAGTATGATAATGAATGAGAATCAAAATTCAATTTAATAACTATGAAAATGTTCAAAAACCTACCAAAAGTTTGGTTACAAAATCTCATGCCCCATGTGACATGTATTGATGCACGCCACGTGTATTTCAAATTTATATGGCGTACATCTATATAAGCCACATAGGACGTATGAAAAGTTTTATAACAAAACCTCTGAGAAGTTTTTTAACATTATTCTTAATAACTAATAGATAATTATCCAATTGTCTAACCAATAAATATGTGTTTAGGTGCTAGAAATTGTAGTTTTTTTTTTTTAATATCCAAGGGGATATAGAGAGGAGCTAAATCTAAAGAGATGTATGTGTGGTTCTAACTTAAGACCTTTGACCCAAAATACTAGCATCTTAACTATTATAGTGTAATTCGAATAACATATTTATAGTTTCTAATTAATAAAAATTAAACATATATATCGTTAGCTTAAGTTAATTGAAAATTATAATTATAATTCTTTTTGCTTAATTTTTTACTCAAACAACATATTTATAGTTTATAATTAATAGAAATTAAATATATCTATATATATATCTGGGTAGCTTAAGTTAATTGAAAATTATAGTTATAATTCTTTTTCCTTAATTTTTTCCCCTGTGAATATTAATAATTACGACTACTTTTCTTTAAAAAAAAATAGATAACTACTTTTCTTTTATACAAGGGAAATTATGGGTGAGGTAGGTGTGATTCAAATCTAAAACCTTCCTCTCAGCATATGAGTATATAACCACTTTACCACAATTCGAACTACAAATATATGACTACTTTTATGTATTATTAATTTATATTATCTTCATGTTGTCTGGTTTTATGGCTTTCAAATAAAAATATTGTCAGAGTACATGATACTATCTAACTAAGAATTATTTCATACAATGTCATTTATCTAAATTAGTGCTAAAAAATGAAATAGTATTTATTTACGTTAATGATAACAATCAGATTAAAATTTACTGTAAATAATAATTACATTAACGTGATAAGAATAAAATTTCATTATTATTTAATTGATATTAAAAATTAGTTATTTCTTATATTAGGTAGGTAACATAATCTTATAAAACTTCATCATACAAAATAAGAATAATTCTATTTGAACAAATAAGCACACAAAAAGTGTAACAAAATGAAAATGTGGCCCATATAATTACCATTGATGAAAAGTTGATGTGATGTGTTCAAAAACAATATTATAACATGTATCAATTTTGTTTAAATTTTTGTCTCTTATTTTGTTCAAACAGCACAACTCTACAAAACAAACAAAAAATTTATAAATTTTATATTATTTATTTTTTAAAAATAATTTTATTTATATTCTTTTTGTGTAACACATGTGAGAATCTAATTATTATTAATCTCTATTTTAGACATACCCGATACTAACTGCTGGCTCCGCCTTACGGCACCCTCAGGTAACCAATTCATGTGTCTCTGTCTCAGCTGCAACCTAAATAAAGCCCTGGCTACTGCTAACCAGACATAAATAGTCAGTGATGTCATAAATATGGAGACCCTACCCGGGGCACTTGGAGGGGTCACCCAGTAGTCCTAGCTATCATAATGTCACTTTTTCTTGATCTTTTTGGGCCCTCTCCACTTAATAACATGAATAATCTCCCAGTGACCCTTCAAAAGGGTCCTGCTGCCTTTAATGCTTGCATCTTGCCAATTTCAGTCTTCCCTTCTAGACATGTCACTCACAATTAATATTTCAAGATGCACCATTCCGTGGTTGCAAGTTGTAATTTAGATTAGACAGGTCAATAGAACAAATTGTACGTTAAAAATACACGTTTTACATAGTCGATTGTGAAATATCGTTAAAAATTCTCGTCAGATGTTCATATTTGAGCATATGATTAATACTGATCAATCAATCAACTGAGATTCTATTAATGCCTAATTTAGTTAGAAATATACGTGCTACAAAGTCGATAGTGAAATACCCTTAAAAGGGTTCGATATTCTTGTAATAATAATACTAGAAATTTCGTCGAGTTCTTGAGGCATAAATCTCTACAAATGCCAACATATTTGTACAAATCTTGATTCAAGAATCCACATTCTTTGATGTGGGGGTGGGGGTACCTGACGACGTAAGCATGATGATATATTGTGGGATCCAACTCCATTTTCCAATCTCACTTGACTTTAGAGGCGAGCTGTTTTTGATTGATTGATAAACCACTTTTCCCATTCCAGAAAATCTGGGATTTCTTCCAAATATTCTTTTTCCCCTTGTCTTTTTCCTTTTTTTTTCTTTTTTTTCTTTTTTCTTTTTTCTTTTTTCCCCCTTAATTCCCTCTTTTGCACCTTGAGATCAATCAGCCAATCCTCGATGTCACATCCATAGATCTCTCACTGTCATACTTCATTGGTTGACATCTCCAGAGAAGTTTATGTCCTGTTTTAACCATGAAATTTGTAACCATTAGAGAACATGACAAATTTTATGAAATTTGTACAATTTTGTCTAGCACTCTATCCACAGAAAGTAAACAAAGTAGGCATTTTTGAATTCTCTAGCATGAACCGGTAGACGCTATGAGACATCATGGACCTACTTCTAACATAGACACAAAAAAAAAAAAAAAAAAAAAGGAACAACTTCATACCCACTTCTTATTATGCATGTCAATAAATAGGCCTTAAGGGTTCAGATCAACAATAAGCGTCTTATGACACCCAATATCTGGCATTACATCAAGACTTACAAGTGCACTGTTGCACTAGCAGTTTGCAATGAATACGCAATGCAAGTTCACCCACAAAAGTTATAACTCGCGGAGGACATGATTATCATATGGTATACCAACTACTGACATGGACGTCAAGCAAAGAAGCAAGACGCAATGCCACCTCCTCTTATGTTGCTATCTATATGAAAATATCTATAGAAGCAGTACATATATGATCTTGCCACCCACTCACTTACCGACCGCGGCGCTTGAATCTTCCGTTAGAAATTTAGAATGAAACCAAAAAGTTATAAATACTATGAAATGATATGCTATCTACTAAGTTTGACAAATATGCATGTACTAGATAATCAAGTTATGCTCAAAATATCCGAAATTGTCACGTTCTCATAGCTACCACAAAAAGAAGATTACTTGTCCAACTTGGTTACCCATGGAAAAGAATAAAAGATCATTATTATTATTATTTAGTAATATTCAACAGCAGGACAACTTCTGGTTTAACTAATAGTTAGGCAGATTAATTAATTAATTTAAGATTAATCTGGACATCATTAATATACAATTATTTCACATAATTCGGTACTGTAGGTTGTGTATCTGTTCCATTGTGGGAAACATCAAAATCAAACTACGAAATTGGAGCAGTCACGTCCTTAACCTGTATTTTTTTACTTTTTAATTTAGTCCAAAGTTTTAATAAAAGATTTGACATACCATGTGATTCTGATGGTTGTAAATATTATATTTGGAGTAAAATTGATGATATTGTAATTGGCTCTGGCTTGACGTGGTCGATGAACCATCATCTGGGGTCGATGGCTCATCAGATTCATCAGCTTTGCACTCCAAATTCACCCCAAACAACCTTAATTTCCTCGAGTTCCCACTTGATGTTGTCTGGTTCTGACTTCTTGATCCTACAATGAATTTAACACATTACATATATTTCTTTAGATTTTGCACCGAGCTAAAATTTTGTTTATTGTAACATTTAATCGGTCCGTCCATAAGAAAAGTTTAAGAAATGCAAAAATCTTGTTTATTATAGCATTTGGACTTTGGTTCAGTTGGGTCCAAATATATTGAAGAAATTCTAAGGTACAAGAAAAGCAAGGACAGACTAAATTCTTGTTCATTATAATGTTTAGTCAGTTCTAATAATGTGGAGAAAGGTATAAGAAATATGCACACAAGACACTCACAAACTAGTTATTAAAATCTTGTTCATTGCAACATTTTAGCCGGGTCTCGGGATGCGAAGAAAAGGCATAAGAAATGTGGCAAACAAACTAAAATCTTCTTTGTCATCGCGTTTAGATATAAGTACAAGAAATGTGCAAAGAAAGTAAAATTATCTTGTTTATTATAACGTTTAGTCGGGTCCAATAGGCCGGTGAAGAAAGGTCCAATAAATGCGTGAACGTGAACGAACTAAAATCTCGTTTATTGTACCGTCTAATTGTGTCTAATAATAAGGGGAAAAAAGTACAAGAAATGAAGAAAAGAGACAAAAAGGAAATAGGGTTCATGTAATGCAGCTTAGAGAAGAAGAATTGGAGAAGAAGAATACCTGCATGAGGAAAATTATGATCAGATTGGTATGGTACCAGAGGCCTTAGAGGCTGAGAAAGATAAGGATGCCGGCCGGAGTACAATACCCTAGTACCCCACCCATCATGATTTCCTGGCGGCGCGACCGTGGGCGGCGAAGCAATACCGACAGTAGCGTTCCTTCTCCGCCACCCGATGAAAATTCTCCCCAAGTCCGTCCGGTGGCGCTGGAAAAGAACAACATCCCCAGCATCAAGTCTTTTCTCCTTTACAAAACGACTCCACCCTTTTGTGAGTACATAACTTTGGCTACTGTTCCAATAAGAGTAGCGAAACCTCCATGATTTGCCGAGCTCATCCTCGAAGCTCAGAAGCATCCCTTTGTCCCCCGACTCGCCGCCACCGCTCAACGGAAAGTACTTCTCGGCGTGTTGTTTCGGGATAACGAGGCGGTTGAGCTTTCCCACATCACTGGGTGTCAATGGTTTCTCAAACATGGGTTCTTTGCAGACTTGTGAAACCTCACGATACAATTTATTCCCTCCTTTTTCGTGCTCGTTGAGATCAACATCTTGATTGTCTTCTTCTTCGTTGTTAAGGTTGAAACTGAAAGTTGCAGTCTTTTGTGGGTGAAACATGAAGTTTTTGTGCTTAGAAGACGAAGAAGAAGTAGAGATTTTTGCAGGAAATTCCATCAGATGTTGTTGGGGTTGAGCCCACCAGAGAGTTTCTTGGAATTCTGAAGAGTATTGATTCATTTGAAGAACCGTGGGGGCCTATTTGATGGGAGAAAGAGAAGGAGAAAAGAGAGAAGGAAATGTCAAATGTAAGGGCTTTGGTTGATGGGAAAATTCGATCGTTATATAATTCAGTGCCAAATGGCCTGTGAAAGTTTTTCCTTTCAACTACGCAAAAGAGAATAGAAAAATAGTATTACTGAATTGGACAGAACATGTACATAAGTATATTCATGAACGTTGAGAAAGAAAGAAGAAAGAAAGAAAGAGGTGAATGTGAATAATTCTTTCCATGTTAGGAACACTCCTCATGTTACCATGTTACCATGTTGGCTGACTCACACTATCCATCCACCACTTGGTTTTCTGTGAATTCTTCTTAGAGACATATATATCATTTTTCAGTTTATTAGGGGAAGGACTATTTTTATATGTATTCTTTTGTTGCTTAGTACATTGCAAGTTGGGTTTGCCTATTTTCGTGGACACGCCACGTAGAACATTCCGTTTTTCTAATAGATACAATTTATGGAGTCTAATATATTTGTAACAAGTGTTCATTAGACACATTGGGGGGAATGAGGTCATCATCTTTCAATATATCTAATAGACACTTGCTACATCTTTATAAAATAGTGTCTAATAGACATCATAGAATATTGGGTAAAACAGTAGATAATATTTTAACTATATATATTTCAGAATACAATATATCACATACTGGTGATATATAGTACATTATTGGTTATTGTTATTAGATGAAGAAAATCAAATTAGATTTGTTGAGTTGATGTGTCATGTCACTGTAGCAGTATGACGGTGCGAGTTCATTTCTCTTCATTTCATTAAAAGCGACGGCACATTAAGAATTTAGGATTCTTCTAATCATGTTTCGAGCAATTTTAAAGGGGAAATAAATAGGGCTCTGAGTTTGGAGTCAGGCCTCCAATCACATGATACTAACTCATCAGTGTCAGGTGAGTTAGTATTATGTGATTAGAAGTATGACTCTAAATTTAGAGCCATATCTATTTCAATAGTCAAACTCATGTTTCCAATGTGCTAGACATTAATTTTTTTACAAGTGTATTTAGATAAATCCTTTAATTATGGAAAATAGAACATATTATTATGCAACATTGAAAGAATGTTGTCAAACACGTGTTGGTCCTAGTTTGGTGGAGCTAATAATTCCAGCTTTATACCAAGTAAGAGTACACATTGATATGATTAGTGTCACTTGTTCAAGGAAATATGCACTTGAAGAAATTATAAAACAATATTATATGATATTAATCAGACATTTGGTTTTTGTTTTTTCCTTTCTCAGTGACTTTACATTCTCGTATTTTTCAACAAATCAACCAAATAATGGAATAAATTCTGTCCAACTATCATTATTACTCATATATTTATATGTAAAAGAAACTTATGATAATTGGCATACTTTCTTTATCAATTTGTACATTATCAGCAATATACGCCAAACTAAAAATATATACAACGACAATAAATGAAACTCCTTTCGAGTCACTTGCAAAAGTCATGACAGCAACACAAATTAATGCCTAGCTAGCCTTTCCTAGTGAACAACATGAACAAGAAAACAATGTGAAATCTGAGAAAATGATAATATTAAAATGAGACAAAAAAAAAAAAAAATCCTAAGATTCCTTCGCTTTCCAATAAGCAAAGAGAATGGGATGAGATTTTATCCAATAAGAATTCCAGGGTATGCCCTTAGGTTTTTTCTTGCACTCGTGTTTGAATTCTCTCCTCAAGTATTTTCTATTTTCTCTAATCAAACATTAATTAATGAGAATCACTTGGAGGTGAGGCATTTGTCTTTTTCTAATATAGGGTAGATAGTCCTTGGGTTCCGTGACCTTTATAGTCTTTTACGCTCAGCTTTCTAATCTTTGATTTTTATCAGTTGAAGTTTAAAACCTTTTAAAAACTAGCAAGTTAAAGTGGTTTTTGAAAGAAACATGTCAAAAATGATTGAAAGTTTTGGTCTAAATACAAATACTTATATTGGTTTTGGATCTTACGATTTGCTAGAGTACTTTTGGTAGGTTTGGAACCTTAATTATTTACTATGCAATCCAATCTTCAATTGATGAAATTACCGTTCATATAATGATCACATGAGGTGCACACGTAAAGAAACATGGAAAATTGAACACTTTCCTTCAAAATGCCATGATTGCTAGTTTTGAAGAGTCACTACAAAAAATATCACATTTAACAACGATACTTTAATCGTAAAATGATCATCTTGATCGTTAAAAGCGGGTCGAGAAAAGTTTCTAGGCAAAAATACTCATCGTTAAAAGAAAGATTTCCTGTAGTGAGTTTTTGAACCCTTGCTATTAGAAATCGTAGGTTAGGACCCTGGGTAAAAAAGATGCATAAGTTAGGAGTCCTGTTATGGCACCATTCGAATAATACCGTATGACGCCGTATGACGATGTGAAGACAGACTCTGCGGGTCTGACAATTGATAGCTACCAATAATTAGGGGGATTACTCACTTATTTTTCTCATTGATTCATCATTTAGAAAGTACTTTAACATATGACACCATAAAGTGCTATCCAACTGGTGCTTGCAAATTTTTTATTTTGATGAAATATTAGACGTTTGGTGTCGTTTTGTACTAAACATATGGTATGGTATAATATCAACTATTGATGTGAATTTGTAAAGATAATGATATGCTGACATCAATAGCTGATATATTATGGTGCATCACTCTCTTTTACGGTTAACACACTAGACGTTTGTCATTAGATCGTTTCTGTACAAATTTTCATTAGATCTTAAGATATATATATATATATATATATATATAAGATTGAGAAAATAGTCACCTCGAGTTCCAGGTATACATATATAATAATAAAAGTTGGACTTGCCAGTTGTTATCTAACCACACGTACTAGTAACTGATTGAGATTTTTATGCCTAATTGTTAATTAGATTTCTAATAGCTATTCTAATATTTTATTATCATCATACATACAGACGACGATGAATAAAAAAATTAGGAGTAACATGTTATTGAATGGAGCATTTGGAGACGGATGGAAAAGATTGTACAGATCTGATCAATTTGCGTCTCTCTTTGAATTAAATATCATTATATGATTCTCATTATAACTTTTTTTTTTAAAAAAAATAAAAGTGAAACTAATATCATGGGTGAGATTTGATGAAAATTTTCAGAGTATGATTTAGCCAGCAATTGTTAAATTAGTGATCGACCAAATTTTACAATGTTGAAATTACATTGAGAATCAAACGCCCTTTTATAGGAAAACACGGGGTATATGATCAAAAATTGAATAGACTCCCATACACAAAAAATTATTGTGTTTTAAGAGATGTGATCTCCTCTATACACGGTGAATAATGAAAATCACTCTCAAAATACAATGCGGATGTTTGATTCAAACAATGACGATTTGATCAAACTAAGAGAACTTTCAAATGGAACTGATGATGTCAAAGAACAAAAAAGAAGAATGAATAATGAATGAATTATGTATACATTATGCCACCTGATATCTCTATAATGGAGTCATTTTTACTCACATAAGTCATGGACTCACACGTGAAATTACATGTGAGTTCATGTATGAAATACATTGGGTGGCTCTAGATAAAAAGATTTTCAATTTTGATCAAGAGCTACCTGAACTCGGTGACTCCATAATAGAGTCACCCTTACTTACATAGGTACGGGCTCACATGTACAACCGCTTGAAGCAATAATACAATAATAAAAATCGAAAATTTCCACATATAGAGTTCCCAATTCCCCATGTCAAATACAGCAATTTCTTAATCAACACTCTGTACTATATGTCGTTAGATTGAAAGTCACAAAATAAAGAATAATAAATACACGCGAAATTAATTAGAAAAAAATTTCCACTAACAAGATTTCATGTTAGCTGTCACTAATAATTTAATTAAAACAATGTTGTCATATGTTAAACACTTAATAATTAGTTTATATTAATGTTTCAGGTTGTATCAATTCAATGTAACAACTAACAACATTTATGTTCAAGAAATGGAGACTATAAACAATGTATCACGATTCAGATACATCGTATCTTTCTATGTCTAGTTATAAAAATAAGTCTTGTTATAAAAATAATAGACAGAGAACGTAGTAATTAGAAAAAACTGTGTCTGTATTTATTGTTAAGTAAAAAAGCCACGTAGTAAACCCAATTAACTTGATTAGTTTAATATATGTTAATTAAAAATTGTTTTAAGTGACATATTTGATGTAGCGAATATGATGAAGATTTATTTAATTATATACATCGTGTTCGGTGCAAATAATATGGTATATTATATTATTATACTACATTGACTGGATCACCAGATTATGAAGTTCCATGCATTCAAATTCAGCTCATCGACTGTAAGAGACTATCCAAAAGATCCTAGAAAATTTTTCTGTGAGTTTAAGCATCGATATTTTCTCATCATATCAAGAACAAACCATTCCTGCCTTAGACTTCAAGAATTCACAAATGGAACAACAAATAATACTGTCTTTAAAAGTTCACATTAACCCAAATAGAACAACAAAGTTAAGGTCTAGAGGATTGCAAATTTCAGGTACTAAACTTACTCTTCTACATGAAAAAAGTTACTAATAGAAGTGCTACAATATTCAGTCTCTCATTATGCATGAAAAATGACAAAGGAAAGCTAAGGTGAAATAGAGGCTTGCCTGCAAAATTGGATGTCAAAGAGGAAGTCTTAGATTAAACATAACTTGTCTACACATCCCTTATTTCCAGCAGCGAATTAAACATTGACCTCTCTAAGCAAAATGAGAACTGTGTTAGACTATCAAGCTTCCTCTCTCAACAAGCAGAACGTGTTATTGTAGCTAATGAGACTCCAGCAGTTCCTGCAGCACGATAACATTGAAAATTCCATTCCTCTGACTCCCATTTCCCATGGACCATTACAAAGAACCTGCACCTAGATGAACGGGATGGGCATGAGACAACAGTCGTCCCTGATAAATCTAACTGGTCATGCATTTTACCTGGCAATGAATATGCATCTTATTATAGTGCATCTCAATTATCAAATATAGATAGCAAGCTGAACTGAAGAGACTGGGATTCATGACCCCCTAAGAACAAAGCACATATGATTTCCAATGAATACTGGCCAATGCTGATGAAGCATGACGTACGAATACAAGTATATATACTTCATCTGTCCTGTTTACATAGGCAGATTTGTTTTCATCACACGGACCAAGAAAGTTGCTGGAAAAGCAAATTTTGTAATACTTTTCCAAGTTCACTCTCATAGTGAGTATTATTAAGACAATAGTTGTAACTTGACAAATTAAATAAGGGTATGCTAGTACAGTAAGACACAGGACTACACAATTGAGGCAAGAGAGGGGGGATAAAAGTAAGCCTATATAAATGCAATGGAGGGAGTAATTTACATAACACTTGTACCGTGAGAAATGAGAGTGGAAAAAGGCATCCATCAAGGAGTTGCAGTATTTTGCACCTTATGTTGACATCATCTAATGACAGATAAATATAATAAATAAAGAAGCTTTAGCTGATGGATAAATGGGTAAAACAATAAATTATATCAAAGAGCAAGCTTTAGCCGGGATCAAGTTGATATTAGAATTTGCTTTGCATACATCACTAAATCTCCACGTCGATTTGAATGCTTCACAGGGCTAAGTCTTTTATTATTTTTGAGAAAAGCAACTCAGATGTTGATACCAAACACTTACGTCAAAGATCCTAAGAAACATGTTCCATTATTAACAAGAATTGTCCGATGAATGATACTACAAATTACCTGTGTTGGATGGATTTATGTAGGATTACATAACTGAAGAGAAAGTTAAACCTAAGAGTCTGCAGTCCGCGTCCAAATATGTGCACATGTGTGTGTGTGTGTGTGAGAGAGAGAGAGAGTGAGGGAGAAAGAGAGATGGGTCATAAAAAATTCTCACACGAAACAGAACTTACATATCTAGTTAGTATTGTCTGTGGATAATGAATTGTGGAGATGGATCTCATTGAGAAGGAGAGATCTAGCCTGATTTATTGCAAGAAAACAGAGAAACAAATGATCCTCGACATCCATGAGTAGTTGCTCAAAACGGGAATGGTTTCTCTTTAGCTGCTTCAAGACCTCCTCAATGGCATGCCTGTCCTGGCCCCTCACTAACCCAATGCGAACAGAAACCTTGTCACTCTCAATTGTAGAGGACAAAAGTCCCACCAGGCGATCAATTCCATCTAGGTGCTTATGAAGGACATATGCACCCTGTGCTGCAGCATCAAGTTGAGCTAGATGGGCCCTTTCTTTCTTAGACACATTGGAAGGTAGCATCATGGGGCATGAAGGAAGAATTGTGGGGCATGCAGGGCAAGCAACTACAGCAACTAGGGCATGTGTAGCTATGGCAATAGCTGATATGACCACACCAACAGCAGCTGCAATTAAACATAAGGCACAGCATGTAGAGGTACGTCGGATGAGGTGTACCCTTGAGTGTGACTTTTTGAGCCGGTGGTCAAGTTGTTGTCTAAGTTGGAAGAAGCATCCACGCATATCATCAAAGTTGTGGGACTCAGATGAGTGGAAGGGATTATCACAATTGTCAAATTGGAGAAAGATATCAAATGCCCATTTGCACTGGGAAGTAGAAATTGAATATGAACCTAAGTCAAACTCTACAGGAAGGTCATCAAGAAGGTTATGAAGAGGAGCATAAAGTTGACGAGCACGGTGGACACTTTGATATAGATTAAGGCACAAACGGGAAGTATGCTCACTATGTTCAAAATAGGTGCTAACAAGTTTTCTAAGAGTACTCAGCCTAATATGCGAAAGTGCATCTTGGATACACTCTCGACTTGGTTGAAGAACCTTTTCCAACAGCAGTGGTTCCTGAGAGAAGTCAGCTTCCTCTATGTCAATATGTTCATCTAAAGAGGTGTATTGCTGAATCACACTTCGAATCTCACCAAAAGAATTTGTTTCGACCACATACTTGTATTCTTGAGTGAGATTGAAAGTGGGAGAAAGTTGGGCACTTGATATTGGTGTATTCTCCACAGAATGAGAATATACTGCAATATATTTACAAAATCAAACATAAAAATGACAGAGAAGTAAGAAAATGAAAAATGTGAATGATCAATACAGTATTGTACCTTCTGAAGCAGGGGATGAAATATGATTATTTGTTCTCGGTGTTGGACGCGATGGCCTCATACAAGATAGCATTGATCCCTGTCCTTTGATGATGTGGTTAGCAACCAAAATCATTTCTTCATCACAGATTGGCAATTCAACAGCCAAATGTGCAATCAAGAAACGAATTATCAAGCTCAAACTCTTGTTTTTAGCTAAACAGTAAGCAGAATAACATGGTGCACTGCCTCACAAATGGTGAAATGATTGAAACTAAAATAATGTGGTTTTGAGATACCTAAAGTACAATAAATATTACATTTGATGGATCGAACCAACAGAAGCATCTGAAGCATGGTTTACATTAATGCAAACAGCCCAACACCAAGAGATGCTATAACTAATATACAGCTCACCCTAGCACTTAATTGGGCGCCTTAAAGAAACTAGTTCTGTTCTTAAAGCAGAAAAAGTAAATAAAACGAGTCGTCGCATACGCTTATGTAAGAAATTGATAACAGAACTAGCTCTGATTGTTCCAATAATTTTCAATTTTTCTCCCACTCAACACTCTTTTTGCCATTACCAAATATATCTAGCAGAATTCAAAAAACTGTAAAACTCTGAAATTTTATTAGCAGAATTCAAAAAACTGTAACACTCTGAAATTTTATTAAGAATATGAATGTTGAACCAGGTACAAGGCTAAAGAAGTTCCATTAGCAATTTCCTAATGAACTCGAATTTAGTTATTGGGACCCATGGGATTTATGTCTTGAATGGTCAGCATCACAACCAAGAGGACAAGAAGTTCCAGAGTAACAAAACGTGAATGAATAAATAAATAAATAAATAATAATAACAACAACAAGTAGCAGCAAAAACTACTGCTATTTGGAGATATTCACGTACATACTTTTCTTGTGTCGGCGTTTCAGTGTTACCAAATTAATTCTGGACAATCCATATCAGACAATAATATTATTTCATTGCCTTGACTTGGAAGAGATCCCACCACCTGGTCCACTAGCTAAAGATTATTTATATATTTATTTTTATTTTTTTGGGTTAAAAGGGAGGCATGGGTGCAGGAACAAGCATAAAACTTGGCTGGATTTATTTTATTTCATTAACTGATTAAGGATAAGAAAAATGGAGGAAGACTGAAATGTCATAAACCTAGAACAAAACCAACACTTATCCAAGCCACCTAGCAAGATGGGCGGCAATATCACACACTAGATTTGGGATTATGAGGTGCCAAACATAGTAGTTAACACTGTCCATAAAAAATAATACTTCAATTATAATGGAAATCAATTATAAATTGGTTATTAAACAGACAGTTAATTGTTAAGAAAATTCTCAGAATACTGTCCGGAAGTAATATGATCAGTATTTTAAAGAAATAATAATATCAATATTCCAACAGCCACTACTGGAAATTAGTAAACTAAAGTGAACATGAGGTCTCTTAATAAGTAAAAGTCATTAAACCTTAGTCTCCACTTCCTCTTTGAAACCAAGCAAATAATACTCTAGTGGAGAAGTACTTATAGATAGATGCCCATAAACTAACATCTAGAAATGCTAATTGAGTTCAATCAATATCTTTCCCTCGGGGGACAATATGCATAACAATCACAATTTATGAACTTTTAACAATCTTAAAGTTACAGAGACAGTATTTCTCCTTCAACTCTCCAGTAATGTCAAATAAAAAATTACTAAATTGTTACAGAATCCCAATATAAGGTAATCTTGATTAACAATGAACTTTTACCGAGTACTACTTTTTCCGAAATAACAGCTCTATTAAACAAGTACATGAGCAATTACATCATTTAAACAACCAATGATTGTATGCTACACATATAATTTACGCCCACATACACACAAAAAACAAAAGCAAAAAAAAAAAAAAATATAACCGACAAAAACCAAGTCTGATCAATTAAATACATGTTCATAAATGAACCAACAGAAATGATATAAAAGATTTCAACATGAAATCGAATTTCGATAATCCATGAACATAAGCATTATGCATAGAAAAGATAGGCTAGTTACCTTAAAAAATTGATCTAGCAAATCAAATGGACAGCACGCTTTGTGTTAGTAATAGCACACTGTAATTCATCAATCGTCAAGAAGCTTTCTGAGATAAGCTTTGAGAAAATCTTTGCGGGCCTGAGCGCGGGCCTGTTGAGGGCCGATATTAGAGAACGATAGGTGGGCACCGACGGCGATTAGGGTGGCGCCAGTCAGCACGCCGCAAAGTGTTAGGGTAAGCTGCTTCGGTGTTGTTGGAACTGACCACAGGACCATCTCCTGCTTGTCTTTGCTGACTATTATCCTTTCGTCTCTTCTTTTATACGGAAGAAGAAGAGAGACTGCGTAGGGAGTAAAAGGTCCAGACAAATAACATAGATTCTTGAAAACGAAGAAATGAAAAGAAATGGGTAATTTCACAAATGGTCCCCAATATTTATACTTTCTATCAATTGGGTCCCTAATCTTTTTTCAATGCCGTAAGTCATCAATCTTTTATAAATTCACTTATAAAGTGTCACACCCCCCTTTTTTTTCTTTTTCGGATCTATTAAGTATTTTCATTAGATTCAACAACGGAAGCTTTTTTTTTTGTAGTTTTTTAATAGAACAAAAGACTAACGAAGGTCGTGACGTGTCAATCAAATAAGCCTCGTAAGTTTGTATCTAAGTCATGACATTATTAGATTTCTTCAATTTATCTATATTATCTATGAAATATCTTTTGCATTTCAAAAAAAACTTGTCTACACGCCTAGGAACGTTTTGTTGTCCATGTCACAAGAATTGCTTCTAGTGTTTATTAATTTGATTGCATGAATGATTTCATTTGTCGAAAGTATATGTAAAAATAAGTTTGTCAAGAGTTAATACCAAAGTAAATATACACAAGCAACACAATTCAATCTAAAAACTATTTTATTGATTAACTAACCAGACAAAGGATTGGGGTCTCTACATGGAAAATGAGAACGCCAATCTAAGCAAAAGTTTTCCTTATACCATTACATTACATGCTATGTCTTTACCTTATTTTTATATATCCATATATTTATTCTATCATCTCTATTTTCTTACTAGGCTAGTATTACATTAGGATTAGACAAAAAACATGGGCTTGTCTTTCCAAATTTTGTCATAGTGGAGATGGGCAAGAATGTATGCGCAAAAGACATTGTATTCGTATGTTGTTCCCAAGTACATGAGGAACAACAGAGCTTCTTCATTGTATGCCTAACTATCCGTCTCAACCACATGCATTATCTTACTTTGGTCATGTGACATCCTCTATTCTTCGGCTTGGTGCTCATATACCTTTCGGTGGATCATCTACAAAAGAGTGAAAAAATACTAAACGAGTACAAAATACCCCGTGAGTAATACAATATTTTGGTTTGCAGAATGTTATAAAAATTCTTTCATGTCACAAATTTAAGAAACATTAGAATGCACAAACCTTATGAATGCATAATAGGGCCCAAAATACTAGAAATTCCTACTACCCATGGCGCGCCTTATTGCTTTTCAAATACCAAGATGGTAATGACAATACAAATAGATTCACAACAAATTTCCGATTGGCCTTAACCGGAAATCCAAGCAATCATCAATCCATAGCAATTTCCATACTACTCATTCCTATCTTGGAGTCACTAGATAGGTCATAGCATGGATCAAATCAAAGCAAACTAATACAAAACGGGTAGAGGAACACTAGTAGTTCTTATGCAAGAAAAGCATTTCAATAATATCCAAAACACATGCTCTTATTTGAAACTTACTTGAAAACTTATGCAAGCCAAAGGAAACCAAAATAATGAGTTACTCACCTTTGCTCTTGTGTCTTTAAAGATTATTATATAAGTGTGAGTAGAGATATGCCTATAAATCCTTGCTATCTTCAAGCAAAGTAAACTTTAGAGTGAGGATTCTATATGTACATAGAAAAGGCTTTGTTTGAGAGGTCAAAAAAGTGCTTTTGAAGGTCTTTTGAAGGTGTTCTAAGAGTGGTAATATTTATAGACGAATTTGCTCAACTATTTCCTAAAAATTCTTGGATTCCACCTATGATAAAAGGTCCAAATGTCCCTAGATAATTTATAAGCAACCAATGAAAATGGATCCATTTGGGAGCACAAGAATTCATCTCCTCAAATCAAGTTGCCAAGTGTGCTTGAATTTATTTCATGTAAGAAATTTCCAATGTGTACAAGTGTCTTTAGACTTTTTTCTTTATTGCTTAATGAGCCCCTCAACTTAATGTACTCCATGATTAAGTCCTTGTACTTTCAACTATACTAATATACTTGTTGTATTTTTGGTTTAAATATTCTTTAGCCCCAAACTCATTACCCGATTACACTTTGTCATTCCTATGGCCACCCTACTAACCGATAAAATAGTCAATGTTAAACTCAATTTATCCTTTCATTTTTTGTTAAGGTAAACCATATTTACAAAGTCTTAGCAAATGTCATAGCTTATTATTCAATTACTAAGTTTCTTTATCGATCGCTACTAGTTGGATAATATGCAAGAAGTGAGCCAATAATTATCCCAAAAATACCACTATGAAATTTTTGAATTTCTCCTCGAAGTGTTACATAAAGTCTTTGATGACATTTTTACCCTTACTTTTTAAATAAAAACAAAAAAATCTAAAAATAGTAAAAAACCATTAATATCTAAATCAAGAGTTACGGTGTCCATAGACACCACAATTTTTTCTCCATTTTTACGCTGTGTCTATAGTTACCGCACTCTTACGGTAAATTGTAGCTTACCCCCAGTTTTCCTTATATGTTATTTATTTTCTTAATTTTAGACGCTTACAAATTAGGATTCAGTTTTCCTTATATGTTATTTTTTTTAGACGCCTATTTTTGTCGTTTTCTATTTTAGACGCCTACAAATTTCAATTTCTCATTTACTTATATTTGTTTGTTTTTTAATTATGTTTGATTTTTAGATATATTTCATTACAATACCCATAAGTTAATAAATCATTGGTGCTCATCTATTTTTTGTTTTGACAACAATAAATATATTTTCGATTTTCTCTTTTTAGTATTTTTGAAATTATCTTTTAATTTAAAGATAAAATATTTATTTTTTATATGTAACTTAATATTTATTATTCAAAAGAGTTAGATGGATTTTCTTTTTCAATTTCATATGTTTTTAATTTTTTTCTCTTGTGTTTTCCAATATATGCAATGGAAAATGATCCTTAGCATTTTTTATGTAGAAGTTTCAATGATAATGGTGCAATCAAGGGCGGACGTAGCCACACGCCAGATAGGTCGACCCAATTTTTTAAAATTTATATAGTAAAAAAATTAAAAATTTATATTTAGTCTGATTAAATTTGTAATTTTTTGTGTTACAGCCCGTGTAAATAAATTTTTGGATCCGTTACTAGGTACAATGTTTTAAAATGATGAACAAGGAGTACACAAATACCTATTGGGGAGGGGTGGGTAGGAGTTCAAGATACATGTGTTTATAAAATAAATGGGATATCAATCTTCAACAACAAATATGATGTCTTCAGAATCAGTGCCCAATCTATCAGTCAGAGAATAAGTAAAACTACTACAAGTTGCAAACTTGCAGCTTATTGATAATTTCTAATTCCATACTTTAAACAAAGGCTCTGTGCGTGAAATTTTTTTTGAGTTCCATCTTGAGTCCTAATTAACACTACTACTAATAGCCAATTGCATTCACATTTAGTTACATTGATTAAGTCGGAAGAACAACAAATTTTGGGCGTATACACCTCCGCTGCTCTATGAAAAAAATATAACATGATCAAGTTTTATTTAGGGGGCCATATCACACATTATTGAACTTCCAAATTCTGCTTTTGTATATTAGTTGCTGAGTTTGCGGTGTGAATCTATTAAATGATAATGATGATGATTGATATTTTATGGTGCTATATCAATTTTTGATATTTTCCACTAATGCATATGTACAAAAGAATTATGGGGTGAATTTCATTTGTCTTTTTAATATGCTTGAACTCCACCAGTAAAAAAGTTTATTAGTGTTGTTAAATCAATTGATTCTACATTTATGTTTTTATATTTTCAACGGATCAGATCGGAAGTGCTTTTCAATTCACTATTCAACTTTCTTTTGGATATATTTTTTAACATTGTTCTTCCCGTGCGTCCGGGTGTTAAACTATTAATGAAGTATACAAGCACTCCTATTTATAGGTGAAGAAGGAATGAGCAAAATGACTATATATAAAATACAATTTCATAATTAGAATATACGACTTTATAACCAATTTACAAATACTAGATTCATGAATCAAAATAGATAATCAACTTGTTTATTTGATCTCACTAGCCTATTAGAGTTAGACAACTCATTTGCATAAGCCAATTATCTTACATCTTATTTGTTCACCAACTTACATATTTGATAAACCATTTGCATAGTCTAATCATTTTGCATCTTAGGACCACTTGTATATTATAATCCACTTGCATTTTGAATATGATAAATCCATTGTACTTATAATAGTCATCCACACATCCAACTTACTCGAACAAGTTGTGAATTCATAAAACATGGTTAGATCTATGGGTGGACATCGAAAACGAGAAATTGAGAAACAAGACCTATTCGGACCGGTTTAGTTTGGTTTTTTTACTGTACGGGTCGGTTGGCGGTTCGGATAAGGCCAGACCGAGTTGGTCCGGTTTTGTCTGCAGGTTTGGCCCCGATTTAAACCGAACCAGAAAGACCCGTTAAGTTATACCGGTTTTTTGAATTTTTTTTTTTTAATTTTAAAATTGTGTTTCAGAATTCTTGTCAAGATACCAATTTCTCAGACAATTCAACCTTACTAATTCAGCCTTACTAATTCAACCAATTTCTCTTCCTTAGCATCTCCCTTCTTAAAAAAGAATTGATCCCAAAATCTTCAATGTCAACATCAGCAGCAAAACTTTTGCAGGCATCAGCAATGGGTCGATATCCAATACACTGTGAGCCTTAAAAATCTAGATGAAGGTTCAGGGCATAGATTTCCTGATACAGCTTCATCTGCTTCAGATATCGTGAGCCTCAAAATCCCAAGTGAAGGTTTAGGGCAAGGCACTTTTTCAGCATAGATTTCCTTATTCCCTTCCGCCGCTGCTGCTGTACGCCGCCTCCTCCGCTGATGTCAAGACTCGAGAGAGAACAGAGAGAGAGAGAGAGAGAGTAAATGGAAGAAACTAGAAAGTGGAAACGTCTCTTATTAGGTTTTCTTCTTTGCATTTGGGCTTCACAATTTGATTTTGGGCCAAGTTTAAGTTAAAAAATGGCCCCAGCCGCAATCGCAACCTAACCCAACCCAACAGTAGGTCGGTTTACGTCGGGTTCCCAAGCTCGGCGAGTTGGGCTCGGTTTGGAAAATTCCCAAACCGACTGGGTGTCAGGTCGGTTTTCGAGTTGGGCTCGAACCCAGACCTAGTTAGATCTTTTGCTTAATTTTTTAAGAGAGTTTAGAAAGAATAGAATGTATTTTAGCGGTACTTTTGCACCAACTGTTTCACATAACATTAAGAAATAGAAGTGGGGACACGTGGCTATAAGAGGGAAGGTTATTTTTTCAAATACCCATGCTGTTGTAATTATCAAATGGGTAATTTACACTTAACGTCCCTGACCTTTCAAGTATTAACAGATCATGTCCCCACATTTATTTTTTCTTTTGTGGGTTCTCGACCTTTTAAGAAATCCCCGTCCAAATCCCTGGTAACGGAAAACGTCAATTTCTCCCATTAAGTCAGAGGCATTTTTGGTAAAATATAAAAATGAATATTTTAATTTAAAAAAATAAAAAAGAGGCCCGACTGCCATTTATGACAGCCTATCGACTACTGGAAATGGCAGCAATGCAGCAAGCACAGTGAAGAGACTCATCCTATTGCCATTTCAGGTAGCCTACTGCCATTTCTGGTAGTCCTTAATGGTAGCACCCCCTTTTGCTGCTGCATTCCGGTAACAAGCACCGGGGGAGGCGGAGAGAGAGAGAGAGAGA